>JABCJY010002081.1:0-18018 GCA_013184415.1 Fusarium concolor | reverse complement strand
GTGTTATATATACATCTCTATCCCTTTATAGAGGTATTATTTAAGTAAGTGTAGAATACCCTATTATAAGTCAGATATTTTCTGAACATATGTCTTAGCTACATCGGGGGCCAGCACTATAGAGCGCTCAGATTCAGCACGAGTTATATCTACACTAATCTAATATCCCGCATAGAAGCTCCATCAAATAGTGAGTTGCTCTGGGAATAAGCCAGACCCAGGCGACAAAATGACTTGTCGGCATCAGCATTTTCAGAGTGACCCAAAACTAGCATAAAGTGTTCTCTGTCACTGCCTTCATCATGAGTGCTGAAGCTCGAGCCAATGTACAGACAAACGATCTTGGCCGTGAACTTGGAAGGCTTTTGATCCTGCTTAGCCCGTGACAAATTGCGATTATTCGAGACCAAGATGCTGTCAGGAGAAAACTCCCATTTGTCTGCAGGACCCGATATTTTATAATAGGCACTCGTTTGCGGGTCGTCGCAGCTCAGCATGGCCTCGGCGATCTGTCCTCTCAGAAGAAGGTGGCCGGCAGTGACCCGGCCGAATGGGTTGAGCCCTGGAATATTAGAGTGGGCTTCAATGATGGCGACACTATGTTCAAAGGTGCTGATCGTTCTCTCTACCCGACTCTTCACTGAGCCGGGTATCGAGGCCCACGACCATGAGGGTGCCACATACTCGGTGGAAAGGGTCGGTAAGTCTCGATACCCACTATACCCCCGGGCCCAACATAGCTCGATATCAAGGTTATTCTCCCATAAGCCTGCAAGATAACGGGACTTTGTGATGTTATAGACACGAGACGCGACGCCACTCAGTGCCGGTAATTTGTCAGTGACAAAGGTGAGCTGACGACGCGAGTAGTATGTAACCAAATCATTCCATATGTCCCAAACATAGTTCATTATGTTGTCGTCGGAGGGAATGGAACTCGGGCTATCCGGATTCAAGCTAAATCTGAGGATAGACAAAACTTTAGAAAAGCCCAGCCTCTCAGAAGCTTCAAGATCTGGTATATATCTTTGCGGCACAATGTGTTCCGAGCACTCCCAGATAAGTTCCGATGGCGTGAAATAAATCGTGCGCGATGACATGGCAGCCTCTTGCCATGTCCACGCTCTTGTAAAGAGCATGCCTTCTTCCTCTGGTTCGCTGGGTATGCGCCGTGCGTAAACGTCTTCACTACTCAAACCATTTGTCAATTCAAGTTTGACTGGCCACCATCTTTTGTCTCGTGGGCCGAAAAATGGGATGGTGGAATTTGGTGATGTGGCTGTTGAACGGTTAAGAAGGAGTTCTCATAGTAATCACACATTTGCATAGATTCAACTTCCCAATCCGACGGGCTGTCTTGAATAATGCAGAGTGAATCAATCCATATATACTCGATTTTCAACATCCGGGTGATCCAAATGGCTTGCTGGAAAACAATCGGTAGATAGTTTGCGTCAATTGACTTTTTCATGTCTTCAAAGTTGGAAGTAACTGTTCTGAGTGGTTGTTCATGACCCCAGTAGTGGCTTAATGTTACGTATCGCGCTGGCACGTTCTTTAACTCGACAAGCCGGATATCAGCGTCTGCAGAACCAATGCTGAGGACGCGTGTCGGAAGCGGTGAGTCGAGGTGTTTTTTGCATGACTCGTGTTGGGTGCTGCATTCTGACATCTGTTCCTTGATGAAATCTACAGACACATCGAGCTCGGTTGATTCGGGATATGGACTGAGAATTCCAAGCTCAGCGATGAGTCGAGACTGATATTCGAGTTATTGTGAGCCTAGATGTTTGCATAGATGAAGAGAATGGCGCACCTTGTCGTGAGAATATATAATAAATCCGGCCTTGCTCGCATAGCTATCCTCGGAGCCTTGGTCCTCGTCAAAGAAGTACTCAACGCTTATTGGCTCCCCCTCTTTGCTTTTAACAAAAATCTGGGTTGTCGGTCCATCAGCAAGGCTACTCATAGCCGCCTTGAGGGTGCGACAATATCCACAATCATCTCTGAGATTTGGAAATCCGATGGTGTTGAGTTCATTATATTCATCGCCAGGCTGTAGGTTTCTGCATATGGGACAGCTCTGCGTAGTATTGGCCGAAGACTCGAGCTCAGCTCCAGTTTTGGGTACGAAGTTTTCCATGGCGGTGTGCAAGCTGAGTTCAGGTAGCTAAATCGAATTCATTCATACGAGAACATCAGCCCGGGGATATGTATTTATACCCTTGTCATAGAGTCTTAGCTCCTGAAGTGGCATGGCTGAGCAAAATATGCAAGTGTACGCGCTTAGACTTGTCTATTTTAGCTGCTTGGATTGAGATGCAATTTCAGCGAACCAGAGCCATTTTATAGACATTAGGCCCCTCTTTTAGAGCAGCCTGTAAGCGGGATTTCTTGCTTGCTTGCTACTAGTGAATTTAGAGATTTCACGCCCCTCAATTATGGATATAGCTCACAGAGATATTGAGTAAGATTTCTTCATTTGATATATTGACGGGAACAATTTGTTTGTGACCTTCTAATGTCCTTTCACGTCAGACATGACTAAGCTTTTTCTCCAGATAGTTCTCTCTTTGTCAGGCTTCTAAGAGGCTACGAAAAGTTTTGCCACGACACACCGCCCTTCCCTTCCTAAATCTTGGCTTGGACCGTAAACAAGGGGAGCTGGCAGTTGATGGCTGGCCAGGTATATCTCATCAAGCTGCAAAATTATGTCTGTAAACGACAAGTTGGGAAAATCGGCTCCTCGTAGCCGGACGGGTTGTCTGGAATGCCGCACGCGAGAGCGGTAGTTATGGGACGAGGACTTGAACATAGCAACCCTGCGAAATAAACTTAAGTGTTGACGACAAATAGAGAAACGTAGTGTAATTGACTATAGCATTTAATGATTAAAGACTCTTCTTCGAGGTTCTATTCTACCAAAGGAGATGCAAGAGAAACCATAAATAGGAAGCCTTTAGCTTAAGATATATCCTATACAGTAAACCAGTCGAGAAAGTAAAAAGGCAAAGGGCCACATGAGATAAAGAATTACAACTCAGTGTCTGAGTCCCAATATACAAGGAAGTGAATGTAGTCAAACCCTTCAGCCTGGCATATGTTGATCGATCCTCCCTCATCTAACGCAATGAGTGCAGCAAGATCCAAATCTATAGAAATATCCAAGGACAGTGGGAATCAGTACCCGACGAGCAACCAAGGTTCTGGTTCGTCTGCGAGCCGCCCTTGAGAGGAAAATCAACATGGCCAAGCTTCCAATCACTGCACCATTCACCCTCGCCACAGCCAGAAGTACACCTACGCTGCGTCGTGTCAGCCCAGCCCATCAGGTTCTGCTGCCAAGCGGGCGCCTTGTCACCGGGGTTGATGTTGCAGGTGAACACAAAACCCGTTGTCTCCAAGAGTAACCCAGACTCAAGTCGCCGTTGCCGTTGATAGTCTTCGCGATCCCGTCCACGCTGCCAATACCCGCGTCAAAGCTGCCGGACACGGCCTTTGTAATGGTCTGGCTTGTTTAGAAAGCGTAGGATGCACTTGATGAGCTTTTGTGTTGTAGTTGCAGCCACTGACCTTTTCCCAGGAACTCCACCACGTGCCGGTGCGGTCGACGTTATTGGTAGTCCATCGACGGGGGATGCAGTCACGTTTGTCTAGCTTGTCAATGGGCTCTTTGACATAGAATCGAGACCCGATGATAAGAGTGGTTGTGTTGCTTGCGTCATCGAGCCAAGCCTTCACCTCAGCTGCGTTGGGGTCAACGTCCTCTGGCTTGCTGCCTACTGGCGATGCAGTAGCCCCAAGGACTGAGGCGAGAGTGATAAACGTGGATAGAAGCATTTTGATGCTTAGAGGGGTAGTGACAATGGATGGGTGACAAGTAAGAGGCTGAGTGAGGGTTTGTGATCTTTTCAGGCTTGCGAGATCGTTTGTTCTTATCCTTCTCCTACCATCAGCAGCAACCTCGGAAGCCGGAGAACTCAGATACCAATAATACTAGCTCGGGGACTGTATTGCCGACAACATTTCCTATCTCTTAACAAATAGTATACTATCAGATGAGATTATAGGCAACGTTGCAGACCATCAGCTACCGGAGATACTGTGGAGTCTCGGCTCAATGGAACGGGGCTGTGGATTGGCCAAGATACAGACTGGATAGCAAAAATAACTCCACAACTCCGTCCCCTTTAGTTAAGTCTATATCGTATGAGTGTTGCTATCTGGCGTAGCAGTACTTTTGTTTTAGTGACAAAGGTTGTTGCGCCAATTAGCAGCTCCTCAGTATATACCATTTCCATTTTTCTTTTCCGCTAGTTCGGGTATAGGAACTAATGAGGTATAGCATTAGATTAACTAAGGTTAGGCTGAACTTTTGAGGTTAGCTTGCATGGATATCAAAGTCCTCTTAGTTGTTTAACATTCTGTTGGAGGTGATTAATCCTTGTCGCGTCCCATCATTGTTCTCGGCCAAATCCGAGCGCTATGCATTCTGGTTGGGTCTTTTGCAATGCAGCTTGCTGACTTAAAACCCGCTTACCGATCCAGATGGTTTATAATTATTATCTGATAAATCAATTTGTCGATACAACCTGGATATTCTCTATTTGTAATTGTGTAATCGAGGCAAGCATAAGTATAAATTTCATCAAGGCGCTATGGTTCACAAACATACCCGACAGTGAATAAACAACCCGAGTTCAAAGCGCCTAAGCATCGTATAATATCCATTTGCAATGATACCTTCCTTTCTGGGCCTTCTTTTTCTCGTCTCTTCGCCATATGGTGTTGGCGCGTTTCCTCCCCCTAGTCATAACAGCTTCAATTTGAAGCCATTTACAATTGACCTCTCGCATGAAGTTCCTCATATGATGGACCTGGTTAAAAGAACCAGATTGTCAGCAAATGCCGAGTATCTTGATCCAAAGGCTGGAATTTCCCTAGAAACTTTCGCATCTCTAAAGAATGAATTAGTCGATGATTTCGACTGGGAGGCTGAGCAGAAGAAATTAAACAAGTATGCTCCTGTTTGCAGAATTGCTTACTACTTGTCATTCTAATATCTCCCTGTATAGGCTCCAACATTTTACTGCTGATATTGAGAACCTCACTGTCCACTTTATCCACGAAAAGTCCCATAGTTCTGATGCTATACCCCTAATTCTCAACCACGGATGGCCCGGATCGTTTCTAGAATTCATTCCGTTAATTGAGAAACTCAAACAAGACTTCCATATCATCATACCCTCACTTCCAGGCTTTGCCTTTTCGTCAGCACCGCCGATGGACTGGACGGTTGCCGATACGGCCAGGGTATTTAATACTCTTATGACCAAAGTCCTGGGATATTCCGAATATGCGACATATGGAACGGACTGGGGATCTGGAGTCTCATACAGTCTATATGCCGGTTTCAACACTTCTGTGCGAGCTGGTCATTTTTCTTTTCTCCCGTTTTATCCCTTGAATATGACCCAGCTTGCTGTCGAGCATATCAGCTTGTCACCTCTGGAGGAATTTGAAGTGCTACGTCTTCAAAATTGGTCTGCAACTGGTAATGGCTATTTTTTGGAACAATCTACAGAGGTAAGCCCATCAATGCTAATTCCTATATATTCCTCTAAAAGCTTCTTCTTAGCCAAACGCTATCGGCTTCGCGCTCTATGACAATCCGGCAGGGCAATTGTCCTGGATTGGAGGCAAGTTTATTGAATGTAAGTCTTAACTAACCGTACTTCCTGTATCTTCTAACATATGCAAGGGTCTGATCCTCGAGCTGGAAGTTCGCCTTCTGTTTTGAGCCACAATGAAATTCTGAAGTCGATTTCATTATACTACTTAACTAAATCAGTTGTATCCTCTATGTACATATACTACTCAAATCCCGCGGGATTCAGTACGACTTACACAAAGGCGTTAACTGATGCCCCGATGCTCTTCAGTGCTTTCAAATATAACGTTGGGTATTGGCCACCAGCGCTAGCAGCCCGTGTTGGAAACCTTGTTTACTTCAAGAGTAAGTGGCGGGTACCTTTCATATTTTATATCATGCTTCTAACACGACGTCTCAGATCACGATTTTGGTGGCCACTTCCCTGGTCTTGATAACCCTGTTGCGTTGGATAAGGACTTGAAGGAAATAAAGAGACACTGGAAATAAGAATCGGTTCTATATTGATTAAATAGAGGTGTTGTGGGGAGGTTACCGTAGCTACTAAAGGTTATTTCATTTAATCGTGTTGTACGGGACTCCATGGTGTAGTGGAAAGTAAAATTTAGCCTTCAGGATGGCCTTATTTTTTACCCTGCAATTTGAAGGACGTAGAGGCATATAGTTAGTCTGACTTGTCAGCAGCGCCTTATAAGAGGTCCAATAGAAGAGAACATAGAATGGTAAATTCAGAACCTTATTTTTCTCTGGAATGAGGCGGTGAAGGTTGCCTTTTTGGATGAGGGTCAGCCCCACATCCATTCAGCGCTTTGCTTTCGACGCTTCTTTTGGCCAACCTGCTCCTATAAAGTTCCTGTAGGTGGTTTAAGATAAGGCATTTAATGTACGTATTTAGTAGTAGCAAAAGGCCCTACTTGCAAATGACCTATGTAACTCAGAACAAGCAACCTATGTTAACATAAACGTGCATGGTTCAAAGACGTTTGCTTTGGAATTATGCACTCTTAGCAGCAAAAAAAAAGCTACCAAAGGCCCATGCTTGCTGATTCCATCTTTGATCTTGTTGTGTTAATATTAAAATTTTGTTATTAGGCCGTTGGGTCAATTGTGATATAGGCTGGTCTTGGTCTAGCCAGGTAGCTAGCTATAAAACAGACAACAATTCATTTTAATCGATGGATCCAATTCTAGGAGCTAGGACAATTCATTGTTAGCTCATATTTGCCTACTCTTGAGACGACATGGGAACTTGGAAATCCATCTATGGTGTGCACAATGTGACAAATGCATTCTTATAATGAGTGTCTATCTTCCCAAAGTCGTCAACGAGATATCGTCTTTCGGAACATGATCGGAATCCATAGGGCGTTTGAGATATATCCATATCTTGTATCCTTGTCCACCCTTATGCTCTTTGTAAGGAGCTTAGGTCCAGCACTGTCCAGATCCAGGGCCGGGCTGGCACTGCATACGTCCACCACCGCAAGACCAACAGCCGTAGTTTCCGGCACACTGACACTTGCCAGGCTGGCAGTCTGCGTGAGGCGAGTAGCAAGGGAAGCAGTCGCAACGGGCCTCGAGGCCACGGAGGGCGAGGAGAGGCTGTTGATGTTAGTTATACAACTCCAAAACGAGGCAGTAAAGACAACTGCAGTTGATGATGTTCTCACCTTGTCAATACCTGTGTAGGTATGGCCGCCGTCTTCAATAGTGACAGTGTCGGCGTTGGGCATGGCAGTGACACCAAGAGAGAGGAGGAGGGAGATGAAAAGTGTGGCCTTCATTGTTGCTGGTTTATTGAGATGATTGTTGAGTTGAAGTTGTGTGATGAAGATGAGATATTTGATCAAATTCGGGCGAGCTCTCGAGTTCTTATAGACGTCTTGAGCACAGCCTAGATGTCTCCGTCCGGAGAGAATTCGCTCGGCTGATGCCCAAGACAGTATTCACGGACCGTCTCCTGAGCCTTTCTTCGTGTCCGAGACTTCGCCACATGCCGTTGAATCCTCACAAAAGGCCTCTTCCATAAGCACTTGGTCCATAACTATCCTCATCTCGGACCAGCCTCATAGTGATTGGCTCCTGACATTACTACGCGGCATTTCCCGTGATGAGAGAGGTTTCAAACAAATCGGTGAGTAGATCAGCAGCCTATTATCCGCACCACTTGGCATAGCCCTATGTAAGAATAGTATGCAGAACTGTAGCAAGGCCATACAGCGTGAATAATGTCACTTGCATAAGGGAGGATCAGTGAGTTTACAGGGTTCCCCCTAGTATGGCACAGTCAGAGTCGAACATAGGGCGTCAAGACACGTGAATGGCTCGTCGCCCGATAGTCCGACTGCGCCAGTAACAGTGCATATGCCGTGCATTCCGGTTAGACTTAGGAACTCGGGACCGAGATAGGTTTTATTGTTCTGGTCAACATGCGGCTCATAATATCCGATGCACTAGATCTAGTTGAGCCTGTTGATTACTGTTTGAGTGCTCATCGATTCCAAATTGAGTGGAATTGCATCCATTCTAGTAGGGAATAGGAAGTGTCCCCGAATCTAGTCAAGATTGCGATCGCTGTTTGTCAGCGATAGTCACACAACGTACACCTTAATCTTTCGCACTCGCACTCGTTATACGGCTGTATTACCTCAATAGTCTTTGGCTCTATACTATCTTCCTTCGTAGTTTCTAAAAACTACTATTTATTAATTGTGCTTGCTGTATGGTCGCTCCAATGGTGGCGGAGTAATGCATAAATCCTATGGAGGATTAAATGCCTTTCAGAATTGCACAAGTGGCTGGCAGTCTGACATACTACCGTGCCATTGGACAATACGGAACTCCGTAGCTTTGTACAAGTCAGCGCCTAAAATTCGGGAAACGATTTCCCTCGCCTATAAGCACTTACGTGACTCCATTTTACCCCATTTTAATCTGAAGAGTCCTGAAGATCGTCACTGCTAATAGCAAGGTGTTGGACTTTGACAGTTCACAATCTGACGGTGAATTCGTTGCCCCGTATTTAGGGCCATAGGGCACCGGATTGCAACTTGGCAAAGGCTTAGCTCTCGGACTCTGTCTCATGGCCCCTATTTTATGGCGACTGCCGATTGGATAGGATACAATTCCCGGAACTTATTTACGGCGCGGGCCGCAGATTATTCCTTAATACGTCTAGCCTTACAAAATTCCCCTCACTCTTCGCGACTGTATTTCTCCTCGAGGTTAGATTTAACTGACCGTTCAAACTCTTCTAACTTCTTATGTGAGGCGACAATCTCGAAAACCGTGCAATAATGTTCCGTAGAGAGGCTCACGTAAGACGGCAATTCAGGAAGGTGGCATCACATGGGCTGACTTGTCGGCTTGCTCTAATGCCGTGAGATGATGAACCAATAAGAGTCACACGGAGCGTTTCACACGAAGCTGACTGCATCGATTCTGCCCTACGGCGTCATTGCCGGATCTCGGCATACCTACACCCCCAGAATTTAGCGTCTCTCGACCTATCGGCCTTTCGTAGAACGTCCGATGTGGTATTGGGGTCTGTTTTTGAGGACTTTTGCAAATGTCTCCGATTGATCCGTTGTCCAACGGGGAAAGATTATCCACCAAGAAAGCATGTGGAATATTCTCACCGAAGAGCATGTTGACATAAATAATTAGGCATTTAGGCCCTAAGGCCTTAGGTAAACTATCCTAAAACTTATGACACCTTTACCTAACCCCCATTTTCCTGGAAGTCACCTGCCCAAGCGGTCGGTCTTCAGAAGTAGAAACCTCCAACTTCACATCCGTCAAAGTTCTCAGCAACCTCTTCCACATCATCGAGCTTTCCTCATCCTCCGTCCCTTCCGTCAATGTCGCCCTGTTCCCCACGACAATCAATGCCGATCTTGCACGAGTTAGAGCAACATTCATCCGGCGCACGTCCTTTAGAAATCCGATGCTGCGGTGCTCGTTACATCGCACCGTCACAAAGACGATGATATCCGCCTCGCGTCCCTGAAACCCATCGATACTCGAAACCTCGATAGTCTGAGGAATACTAGATAACATACGCTCCAGGACTTCAGCTTGTCGAGTATAAGGCGTGAGCACTACGATTGAGTGCGATCCATCTTGGTCTTTACAAGAGGTAGACAGGAGCTTGCAGATGTGCAGACAAAGCTCCGCTTGGCCTTTGTTCTCCTTTGACTTTCCTGGCATTTCTTTTGTGTCGCAATTGATGAAAATGGCTCGTTCGTAGTCCGACTTGGCTAAATCGCCTCTAGCAGGCGGGAGCGGAAAGTCGGACTTTATCAGTGGCCTGTCTGTAGCCTCGATCCCCGACTTCAACTTTCCCTCGTAAAACTCTCCTGAGCTGAACTCGCAAAGCTTTGGATGCATGCGATACTGAGTGTCCAGCATCAGCGTGTTCAAGCCCCTGTCACTTGAATCCTTAGCTTCGATGTAAAGTCTCTCAAAGAGAGACACGTCAAAGTCCAGGGCAAGCGCAGTCTGCTGAACCGTCGGTCGAAGTTGCACGTGGTCACCAACTAAAATTGCTTGTGAGCAACCTTTGACCAGGGGGACTAGTGAACTCGGCTCCGTTTGCTGAGATGCCTCGTCAACAATAATAATGTTAAAGAACTCTGAGCGTAGTAAACCGATGCCAGCTCCACTGCATGTTGTGAAGATAGTGTCGCTATGTTTGATCATTTGAGTTGCTTTCTTCATAGCTTTGTAGTCAGAGTGGATCTCCTGTCCGGCCATAGCGTCGCATGTATACTTTCGTAGATCGTCAGCAACTTTGCGCACCTCTGTGGACACTCTGAGCATATTAGGCTGAGCTTTCCCGGCCAAAGGATGTTCCCGGATCCGTTTGATGTAGCGTCGCATCACGTTGTCCACTGCGTTGTGTGTCGGGGCTGTGACAAGAACACGAACCTTTTCATTAGCTGTCTGCAGTGCACAGATCATCTCAACGATGGTTTCGGTTTTTCCAGTTCCTGGAGGGCCCCAAAGACAAAGCAGAGAGCTGTTGAGAGCCAGCTGTATGGCCTGATTTTGACTGTCGTTCAACTTGTCAACCTTGCTGTATGTTCCTTCTGGTCGTGGTAGAGTGAAGTCTGACGGAAGTCCGAATATTATATCCGCGACACCGCAGCAATCTTCACGGAAAAGGCACAGATCTTTGACAGCGTCAATCATGGACTTGGAAGTGACGAAAGGCCCACAGTCCTCCAACACCCATGAGCATTCTGCGAAGTACGGCGGAAGTGGATGGAGGCACTTGAAGCGCGCGCGCCCGGTTTCCGAGAACGTAACCAAGGCATCAATGGAATAGTTATTGCCCACCAGCACATTGGAGGGAAGCGACGCAGTTGTCAAACGCACGTGCGATCCTTGTCTTGGCGTTCCAGTGGCATCAATTCTGAAGTCAATATCCACGAGACTGCCGTCTTTATCTTTGGGCGATGACTTCAATTCCAAGAGTCCGGGTAAACGTTTCGCTTCGGTATTGGCTTCTTCGATATGGTCCACAGCAATTGCCATCAAATTGCGGAGTAAATACTTGGATACCTGAGCTTCCGCCGTCATGAGACGAGGTGCGTTGGGCTGCAAGCAATCCAGAAACAAGTCTAGGGCTAGGTCGGTAGATCGTATTGTCAAAGTTGAAAGCTCGAGAAGATCTGCCATATCGCTCAATGATAGACTCCCAGGTGAAATATTGGAAAGAATGGTTTTCAGAGGCTCCAAGATCAACCGGCCTATGGTGTTGGCTGAGAGGATGAATGCTCGAAGAATCGGCAGTAGTGAAGCTTCCAATATCTCAACCAGGTCCTGGTCCTTGTCCGTACGAGAGGTTGAAAGGAGCGGTGTGAAGGCAATGACTAGACCCGGCGCGGTTATCAGAACTTCCAGCATTGCGTTCAACAGGTCCTTCGAGTCCACAGCAATATCATTAATATTGTCGACAATCTGCTCAAAACACTGCAACAGACATCCTGTGTCGTTGGTTTTTTGAACCGATGTGAATAACTGTTGGTACTGATCCATGGACTCCAAGCGTGTGAGTAATGAGAGATCATTATGCTTTAAGATTTCGACTAACCACGATGGGTCGGAAGCTGAGAGAACATCGCTGCGGCTGGGTATAGAATAATCTTTTGGCTCTTCTGAGAAAAGCGGCAGAGTTTCTTTAGTGTCAATCTGTTCGAGCCAGAGATCCAAATTGCGCATGGATGAGACGTCGCGATTGCTGATGACATATATTTCCTGCCTCTCGTTAATCAAAACTTTCATGGCGATGAATGGAACGACTCACCGCAGCGGTAATTGGAGATCGATTCACCCTTCCAATGTGTGTCTGAAGCTGTCGGCTGAACTTGTCTAGTGCGATGCTTGCGATCACTTCGGCTTGTTTGCCTTTATCGACCACATCTTGTCGTTTCCTCCTCCGGTCTCCCTGGTTCTTCTCACTTCGGTAGTCTTCGTCATTGTTACCAGGCCGAGCAAGGAAAACCCACGAATTTACTCGTTGTTTCTCAAAGAGCTGAAAGACATTGCCGTCGCAGTACAGTCGATACTGCATCTTAGTCGGGAGGGACAATCGACTTTGTCTTTGGGGCCCTTGAGAATGTGGAAAGGCGAAAAGTCTACCCGTGTTGTCAATCACGCAGTCCTGAGAACGCTCGATCATCTTGGGGATGTAGACGGCGAGAGACAATCGCTCGTCGGGTTGAAAAATGATTAAGGTGCGCTGAAATAGTTCCAGATTAGTAGCGACGGCGTCATGAAAGGTCGCGAGACGGTCTACCGACGAGTCGTAGGTTCTCTTCCACTTGATACCCGGATAGTCTAGGTGAAAGTGCTGAATCTCATTTCTCTGAAGTATTCCTGATGAGCATAGGGCATTGAGAACCAATCCAGGTGTGCCAGGTGATGGTGGGATGTGAGCGAGAACCCACGCCTTTTGCTCCGCAGTAAGAACGTTGAAGTCGAAAAGATGCAGCAAGCTCTCAAAAGATGTCTTGTTCTTCACACACCAGGAATATGCCATCTTGAGACATTCAAACTCACTGATTGCAACATCTTCACGACTGAGCAAGAGCTGTAGCGCATCGATGTCGTATCCATCTAGATCTCCATTTCGTGAAATGCTGAGCTGCTGTACTTTTTTTTTAGAGTCGTCATGAAGGATGTCGAGGATGAATGGTGGTGCACCATCCGGCAGCTTCAGAGGAGAGCGTAGCTTTTCAGGGATTTTGATGCGATTCCCATCTACGCACTGAGAGAAAAGGCGATTCAGTTCTTGGCACTGGGCGCTCATCGGTCCTGAGACTCGAGCCCAATCGAGATATAGGTTTTTGACTTGGCCCAGGGAGGCGTTGTTGTACTTGGCGAAATATACAAGGCGATCATCATCGGTGATTGAGCGGAATGTGATCGGCTCACGGCCTCCGGGGTATAGGGCTGGCGTAGAGATTGTCGATGGTATCAGGTCTGGGTCCCAACATACAAAGACTGCCAAGTTAACATAGTCTCATGAGACAGGCACCGGCGCAAACTCACAAGTATCACCATCAAGGTCACCACCAGACATCATATCCGCAGCCGGTCTTTTCCCTCTCGTTGAGAAAACAATACAATCCACCAGATGTGCAAGCTCAGGTCGCTCAACAACCTTGAACTTCTGCCAATCACCGGGATGCAGGCATGGATTCCTGATAACAGTAACCTCAGTGTTCTTCAAGGCGTAGGGCAGCCCGTTCTCTTCCATCGTTACCTTGACCGCGACTTCACCTTCGCGCAGAATGTCCCATGCATCGCAGACACCAAAGAGAAGACGCGATTTCTGCACGAAAATTCGGCATCTTTGCCCATCTTTCTTATTGAGCATCTTCTTGAGTTCAGTGTTGACGAGGTTATTGATCTGGGGTTTGATGCTGTCGCTTCCATCGAGTAGTACACGCTCTGCGAGGTCCGGCCGGTTTACGTAGCTTAAGAAACGGAATGCATCGCGGAAGTCAGACTTGGCGCTTCTGAGCAGGTTGAAGTGATGGCGCTGTTTGGAGAGAAGAGTCTCTTGAGAGATCCCCAAGGCGTGAAGGAGGATGATGGTCTCGTCGTTGAGGAACCCATATGAGAAAGGCTAGGACATGGATATGTCAGCAATGATCAATGTGAGCGGGTGAGTTACGTACCTTGGAGTACTCAACAACAGCAAAAGAGTGATCATCACCACCACTGAATTTCTTCATCGATTTTCGGAACTTCAGCAACGCTTTCTGCTTTTTCATGCGCGGATCAACCGTGACGACGCCCTTGTATCCACGGTATCGGATCTGAAAAACCGACGGCGTGTATCGGTTATCGCGAAAGACGATTCGAGTTCGTCTCGCGAGGTCCTGTGCAAGGCTCGGCGCAATGAGGCCACATCCATCAGTAAAAACGTAGTCAGCCGTCTCAACATCTGGAATGTCTTCACTTCTGTCGGGGCTGATTGTCATGGCTGTTTTGGCAGATGAGAAAAGCAATCCGATTCGCTTTGCTTTCTTTCCCACTGTCTTCATCTTGGTGAAATCTCCCAAAGCCTCGACCTGTCTCGAGATCTCCTCTCTTGCCGCAGCCAAGAGAAAACATGACCGTGATTTGAGTTGGCTGTTGCTGTGGCCATAGAAATTATAGTGCACACCATTCAAAATGATTCCAGCTCGAAGGCATCTGATACTGTAGTCGGAAACCTCTTGGCGCGTGCGGGGCTGAAGATCAGGCGCTGGTAGTTGTTCTCTGGCAGCGGTGCCAAAGACGAGTGACTTGAAGGCTTCGAGAGAAAAAAGAATAAGGATATCGGGCGAGTGTTCGGCAGTGGCGCGATTTGGGGTGTTGGCCTGAACCTTGAGAACCATCGAATGCTTGCATTCTTTGAGGTCGGTGCGAATGCTGATAGCCTTGATGAAACCGGCTTCCTTCAAAACAGAGGCCGAAGGGAGGTTTGGCACGTGAAATTCCCAGATATTGTCATCAAGGCTCAGAGCTGGTAGAAGCGTGTGAGAGAAGCTATTCAAAGGTGGCATTTTGCTTTGCCCTTCAAGGTTGAGGCAGAGAATTGAGTTTATGAAGAGCAGAGCAGAACGCGCGATGTGCTTGCGAGGATAGAGAAAAGAGGAAAGCGCCTGTGACGAAATCATCCAATGAATTTGACTTGTGGCTGTTGGTGATTTATCATCATTGGGTGCTTGCGTTGCACAGCATGCTTACCCCTCGGAGGCCTACCAACGCCGCTGTCAGATCTAGCATCGCCATTGATTCCCCTCCACCATCCTCATCGATAGAATAGTGGCATATCTTAATGTGGTATATCAAGGCCGCACTCATCATGCCTCCAAATGCTACTATCCCCAACATCTACATCATCGGTCCTCAATCTACTGGCAAAACAACGCTGGTCAACAAGATACAGAGCGAGCTGAAGCACTGGCTCGCAGATACATCAATCGAAAAACCGCAAATTATCTCCGAAGTGGCCAGAACTGTTCTGGCAAAACATAAATATTCTGCGCAAGACATCCAAACATCAACAAAAAGATGTCTCGAATTGCAGCAGCTCATATTGGAAGCCCAAGCCACTGCCGAGAGAGAAGCCTTACAAACCTCCACCTGGTTTATCTCCGATCGGTCCGGCTTTGATCCCTTGGTTTATGCCAAGAGATACGCCTCATTTCAAGGGGTGCAAGAATTGCAACGACTCCCTGCATGGATCGAGGTTAAGGCTAGAATGGAGAACTCTCTGATCGTGGTTTGCGAGGCCGGTACGCCTTGGTTGATGGATGATGGAGTGAGATTGATGCCAGATAGCGACGAGGAATGGATGGAGATGTTTCATGACTTTTGCACGCTGTTGGACGAGATCGGCTTTGAGTATTGTATCGTACCTCGAACAATGCTGGATCTGTCAGAAAGGGCAGAGTTGATCCGGGAAAAGTGGATTAAGAAACGGCAATCTGTGAAGCACAAGGAGGACAGCGGTCAATAGTATCGGCGGAGAAGAAACAAATAATTTTTAGGGTATAATATCAACGGCTCGCGTTAACTTGTTCTGATTATATAACAATACACACCTCGTTGAGGAATAATATGTCTTGGCCTTCGACCCGTCCATCTACATGGCTTGGGGAACAGCTCGAGCGGGCTTGCCATTACTATACGTCTCCATCTCAACAGAGTACGTAAAGTCAGCCCTTATCCCATTCTGCCCATTCACCAAAATGCCCTTGTCAGAGTCTTCATCGCTCAATCTCTCCCAGTTGTTATCTCCACGTTTGATTTGTGTAGACGTTATGCCTCGGTCGGTAGGATTCGTGAAGCCGCGCTTGGGGCCTCGTGAGCCACTGTCGCCTATTCTTCCGCCGCCGATAGTTACAAGCGTATTCGCATTTGGTGTACTCGCTGACGTTGTTGAGTCTTGACCCCGGGCGCGCATGTACATGACTCGGATGGAAGGGAGGGACGCTGCGATACAGCCAATACCGATTTCGACGCAGGAGAATAGAACGATGTAGCCGATGTAGTCTGTTTGTTGTCAGAAAGGTCAGCAATATGGTAATTTAGAAGATTTGACGTACATTTGAGGTTGTCGGTGGGCTTCTTGTATCGAGAAATGAAAGGGGCTCTTGCAATTGTCGCGATAGATGCACTGTCACAGGTTAATGATGCTCGACAAAGGAAGAGCAAAGAGAGCATACACTGAAGCGAGAGACAAAAGGCAAGAAACTTGCAGCTTCTTCTTAACCGACATCTGCGTCTTCCAAAGCAGAATACCAGGCAGCACTATACATCCAACATCCGTAACAATACTCGTCGCAGTATTCGTATGACTAATTCCAATAAGCGTATCGGTACTCGCACACGTCGCCTTTCCTTCCAGTACAAGATATGTATTCCAATTCGCCTCGACCGGTCGACAGAACGTAAGAATGCCGAAGAATGTAACGCAGAAAGATGCACACGTGAGGACAAACATACCCCAGATGGCATATCGGATAATTTGATTCGACTTTGCGGCGACTCGTCGCATTGTCAGGCATACAGATGTCTTAATTAATGCGACGGCGCAGACGTATACTGTGATCCAGATGATGTAGAACTTTTGGGATTCGGCCTGCAAATAGTCGTTGAGATGATCGTTTTTCGAACCAATTCCCACCGAGATACCGTGGACAGCAAGGCCAGTATCAGCGATGTAGACGATCTACGACTTCATTAGCAGACGCCATGGACATAGCTTAGTAGTCTTACCAAACCGCCCACAATAAGCCAATCATCTAACCCAAACGTATTGTCAGTCATACGAACCATAGTCCGAATTCCCACAGCGATAGCAGCAATACCAACAAACACCAACACAATGACCGTCATCGCCAATGGAAATCCTTCCAAAGCGATAGCTCGAGCATTTTCGTCAACCATTTTGACTATGCTGTATCTTTCTTTGTCTCATGAAATGGGGTTTCTTTTCTGGGATAGGGCGAGCTAAAATTCATATATCCAAGACACAAAAGAAAAATCAGTCCCGAGGGTTCGGTACTTGGCCTTTCGGGGCTGTTCAAATAGCAAGGTGTTCCTGCATAAAGGGTCGATGTTTCGTGTTGTAATTATCACATGGTCCACAAAACCAAGCAAAACAGAAACGAAGAAACGAAAACTCGTTAAGAAAATAATCATGGCATGCATTGATTCATGATTGCCTCAAACTGGATTTCTGGGTCGATATGGAGTTCGCCTTCTACACTTGAAGACAAGATCTGCAATATCATCCAACGGTCGTGAATACAACCAATGGGAAAATTTCCCACTTCCCGTGAAGAAACCGTCCGTACTTCCGAGCCAATTAGAAGGTAGTTCGAACGAATATTATACTGGGACTTGGTGCTATCCAAAGCGGGCCGTCTGTCAGGTTGGCGATCCTAAAGGATCCTCGCATGATAAATAGCTTCAAAGACGCGGCTGTTTTTCTAAGCGAGGTCCACCGTCGTGGTATTCCTGTTTACGCGTGTGAGTACGCTAGGGATCATATGATAAAGGATCAGATCGGAGAAAAGGGGATTTTCCAAGATTTTTATTAATTTTTAAAAGAAATATTATATTTTTCTTAATAATGTTATTATTTATGAAATACATGTCCCCTGCTGTTCATCGAGTTTCAGCTATCAACTCCAGTGATCCATTGGTACGCTTGTAAACAAATTCTGGGTTCGGAGTATAGGTACAGCAGACGCCCACACTACGGACACTCACACGATACACGTTCGCCTAAGTGACATCGCTCCATCTGATACGGCTATGATCAGCTTGATCAGAAT
>JABCJY010002080.1:768-23105 GCA_013184415.1 Fusarium concolor | reverse complement strand
TCCCTATACCGTACCGTTCGCTTCCACGTTGATGTGCTGCAGGGACCTGTGTAGTTGAAGCTTACGAATGACGACAGATCTGCCAAACTGTATCATGTCTGCGGCACCAAATCGTCCATTCCCTGATTTATCTTCATCCATGGGCACACTCATCTATCTCCCGCTGGCCACTGCTTTCTTTCAAACAACATGTGCAATGATATCAGCTCGATCCGCTGAATGGTGGGAACGTGTGCCTGCGTGACCTTTTTCCCCGTAACATCCTTTATAGGTGAGTCGGTGAGGTCATGCTCCATTTCAAACTCTACCGCTCTTTGCCCTGTTCACCTCTCGCCCGCTTTGGGAAGAAGAAGGCACGCGCGATTTGTTGGCCAGATGGATCGAATTTGTGCACTGTGGCCCTTCAAATATGGACTTGTCTTCACATCGAAGTGAGTTGGCATATGACGATGAGTGTTGTATAGGTAATGAACGATCTCTCGATCGCCAACGAATATTCGACCACCTTGATCGGGACCCTTTCCACGTTCTCCTTCCCTCCTTTTGAGGTTTCACTACTCCGTAAAATTATTCCACTGCCCATCTTGGTCTATTTGCATGCTTCATGATAAGTCCATCCATCTGCATGATACAACACAGAAACCCTAGAAAATGGGGACCTGGTCATGTTTCTTCTTTCCCCAGGTCATTCACCGCCAGTTTATAACGCATGGCTCTCATTCTTTCTTCCATTGGCCCCATATCGCAGTCATGTTCTTGCATCGTCGCGCGATTACCGCTGAAGTCGCGAGGGAGACGCGTATGAAGTCGCTAAAACGCGTCTCAATCGCGCAGACGCGTTAATTGAGACATGCATGATCTCTAAGTCTGGCCAATGGAAGAAGACGAAAAGATGGGTAGAAGTGGAGATACCACGCAACCACTTCCGATGTGGTCAGTGCATGCATCAAGTACCTGTCGGTCTTGACAGGGGTGCATACAGTGCAACGACTAATTCTCTTACGGCCTTGTCATAGAACCAAGCAAGTATCACATAAACCTCTGTCTCTTGTTTCTATGCCCGTTAAAACGACGTCGATGGTGAGTTCTCGGTTAGCAAGACTTGGTGCACTTCACGGACCACATGGCGTCATAACTGACATCCTTAATCATCTGTTGCTGCCATGCCCGGCTTCCGAAACTTGGATAAACTCGGGCTGGGTAGTATCACATCGTCTTACACAAAAAACCTTGTGAAGGGAACACACGTCAAGACAGGTCACAGGTCAAACTAATCTATCGCTCGCACTTAATCTGTACAGCCATTGCCCTCTTGGACAATCAAATTCAAGTCAACTAAAGACAGCTACCGGGCTTTATCCATGCATAACTGGCATTAGATCTAGCCTCTGAGTCCCCTCAGCCCCATTATTCCCGCCCTTCAGTCATTATGGCTGAAATCTTCCCTTGCCCCGACTCATCATATAACTAAATTGTTGTTCTGATCAGATACTCGAGAAACATGTAAACACACCAGACGCGTCTGATGTGATACAGTAAATAGGCCAAGAACCCCTCAATTCAGCTCTTTGTCTCAACATGAAGACCCTCCTTACTCTCGAACGATCTAGCGGGGGAGGTTTCTTTGTTCATAGATGCAGCTCACCCCTCCCTCGCCTGTAATATACTGCCGTTTCTTGACAGTATCAATCAGATCGAGATCTATTTGTCCCTGGCTAGTGGCAGTCCTACCGAGTCCTGGGGACATGCCCTGTCAACTCCTTTTCCAGATCTTTGTTCAACGGGGAATTTTAGAATCGAGACTCCTGTGCCGACGCTAAGGTCTCTTCATTCGAGGTTTTATTGGATCCGGGTTAAAACTTCATTGTGTTAATCATTGGCGTATTTTATTTTTAAAAATGCAAGATTGTGTGTTGCTGAATCGTCTTGCACTTATAACAAACTCATCCTTAACCACCATGAGACATGTCAAGTCACATGCAAACTCATAAATTCAAATAAGCAAAATTCATCCCTTATCCCCTGTCTATCAATCATCGATTCATGCCGAGACACTCTATCGCTATGCTCTGGTGCTGAGTCGTCTCTCTACGGAGCACTGCCCTTGCATATCCTTTTGGCTTTATGGCAGAGTGTTGTCAGGTGGACTAGAGGTCAACCAGGGAGACAGTTCAAGTCGCAGGACATCGCAAGGGGTTTCCCTGATAGTGTGAGAGCTACTTGCTCTGTTTGATGTTCTGCTAAATCTCCTTTACCTTACCTTAGGGCTTTTCCAGAGGTCCAAAACTAAGCAATATAGAACCAATAGGATTATATATATACAAAGCTATTTTACACCTAAATCCATAATCCTAACGCATCTTTTATGTTGTGGTACCTCCATTGAAAAGTCGATTGATTTGATGAATTCCCATAGGATTACACAAAGTATCTTGGCCTGATAGATAGTAGATGGCCGCCGAGGGTATGGATCGCATGTCTTCAGCCTTGTTTTCCCCAGCTCAAACACAACCATGGCCACTATCCTTACATGATTAACAGGACAATGATAATGGATGTGAGGTTGGTATCGTGGCCTTCCTTCATGTTAGGCGCTGTATTAGTATGTCATGATTATATCCTAGTTGCGGCTCTCGCCAACGCTAAACACTCGCCAATATATATATGATCACCACACATCCCCCTAATCCCATTTCACTTGTACATCAACAAGCACCAGAGCCTCCCCATTCAACCGCTCACCCTCCGCTGATATAGGGACAGGTCCACCAAACAGGATACCATGGCTGGGACAATGGACCATAAGCCCCATCTGATTAGATCTCATCATACTACCACTCAGGATCAACTCCCCTTTTATTCTAAATGTGGCGATTTGGAGACAAAAACATCCGGGCCAGATACAAATCGCACCGGAAGAGGGAAAAAAGAAAGAAAGATAGCACTGAAATATTCTCCAACAGGGTAGTGAGATTATGCATAATAAAATGTAAACCGAGATGGAAAAAAGAAAGAGAATGGCGCTGGACACTCGTGTCGTTGCTGGTGAGAGTGACAATGACATAATATAAGGCTGAAGTCGTATCGTTGGCCTCGTAAAAAAGCATAGTCGTCGTCGATTAGTTGTGTCTTTCATAGTACCCTGAACGGGCTAGTAATCACCCACTTCTATCACATAACGATGCAATCCTTGTCGTCCTTGCTGTTTTTCTGGATTTTTCCGTTCCGTGGAGGAGCGACCTCCATGGGAGTGCCTTGGCCGCTTACAGCTGCTTGAATAATGGCCAAGCGTTGCTTGGCTCGCTCCTCGCCAGCATCAGCAGCTTTGACATACCAGACGTTGGCTTCCAAAACGTCGCGACGGCATCCGATGCCCATTTCAGTAAAATAGCCGACGGCATATTGTGCCTTGACGAAGCCTGCATATGGTCAGTCAACTCATCTCATGGACTTATCTCAATACAACACTTACCCAGATCGGCTGATCGACGTGCCCACTCATAGGCTTCCTCCTCATCCTTTTCCAAGATCGGAGGAGCTCCAACCATGTACCACGCACACAATCCCATCATAGCACCAGCATGTCCCCGTTCAGCAGCACCAGTATAAAAGTGAACACTGAGAGCCGGATCTCGCGGACAGTTGAGCAGGCCGTGCTCATAGGCATCACCCAATCGATAATTAGCCTCGGGGTGGCCTAGTTCCGCAGCCTGAGTAAAGAGCTCGGCAGCATGGTTATCGTCCTTGAAGATATCTGCACCATATCCATTCTCGTACAAGCAACCGAGTTGATACGGCGCGGAGTTGTACTGAGCGTCGGCTGCCTCAGCAGCGAGCTTCATCCACTTAATTCCTTCTCGGTAGCGCTTTTCTCCAAGATCTCCAGATAAACAGGCCTTACCCAAACGCGTCATGGCACCAGGATGGCGCTTTGAAGCAGCTGTGCGCAAGAATTGCACTGCCTTGGCAGGGTCTTTTCGGCAGCCCCAACCAAATTCATAGCATAGTGCAGTTCGGTAGCCAGATTCAGCATGGCCGTGTTTCGCAGCCAAAACAAATAGAGGAAACGCTGAGTTATAGTCCTCCTTGCCCTTGCTGAAGAGCCCGGAAGCAAATCCATCTGCGAGATAATATTGCGCAAAAGGATATCCGGCACTGGCAAGGCGCTGTAAGATTTGTCGGGCTTCACGAACCAGCTCTTGTGGGCTTGACACAGAACCTTCAGCAGCTGGACTATCACGTCCCTTTTGAGGCTTGGGGCTGTTCTTGCGTGCCTTGGGTTCCGAAAAGTCCAGGCCTTGCTCCTGAGCTGTTGAAATTAAGAAGATGGCGAATGAGTATTGAATTGAGGAGTCATTCGTCTTTTTGACGTTGGCACGATACATATCTAGAGTCTTTTGAGTACTAAGAAGAGAAGCATTGTTGCCAATAACGGTTCGGAGATTAGAATTGTCGGGAGTCAAAGGCGCTGGAGCCTGCTGAGGATACGGCGCATGGAGCAACTCGGCATAAGTCGACATCCTGACATCAGGAGATTTACGTGAGCCACCAGGTACCATACCTGGGGAGCGGCCACGAGAATCAGAATAGACAGAATACGAGGATGGTGGTCGAGGCAATGACGTCCTCACATGGCCACCTTGGTTCGGAGTAAGGTGGCGGCCAATGTTTGAAGCACTCTCAGCCAGATCAGAGGCCGACGAGTTCCTGGCTTCTGCGTTAGGAGCACTTGGTGGAAAATCTTTCTGATGGTGGTACTGGAACAGCGGTACAGGCTGGGCCTCGGGCATGTTTCCTTCAATGATGGAGCTCTCAGGAGAATCGCATATCGGCTGACCCTCGGGATTTTCATTTAAGCCTGAAAGAGAGCTTGCGCTTGTTGTCGCCGAAGACTCAATCGAGATCTGCTGAGGGTTCGTGCTTGCAGTTTCATCCGATTCACGGCTGTTGCGGTATTGGTCTTGATTGCGAACTCTTTCAGTTGGGGTTATCTTGGTGGACTCGGCGATTTTTGTTCGCCCGGGCAGATGCCCAGAGCTGTCTTCAGCTATGGGGGCCCCATCTTGGGATTCTCGAGAGTTTGTTGGCTCTGGCTTTGGAGCATGAGGCGGAGGTGGAGGAGGAGCAGTTTCTGGGGGAGAAGGCAGCGGATGGAGAGTTCGGTCAACCAATTCTCCCCTCAATGTTGGCTTTTGAGCATATTCCACATCAGCGTTCGAGGCCTGAACCCAATTCTCCTCTGGAAAGTTTACGCGGACAGGAGAGATTGGTCCGTCGCGCAGTTTTGGGCCTCCAACATCCTCGAGATTGGGTATACGAACGGGGCTACGACGAGAAGCACTGGTCGGTCTCGAAGAGGGTATCGACGGAGGATCGTGGTAGTTGGGCGATATAGCGGCAGCAGGAGGCGGTGAAGTATTGACTGCTGCCATGATAAAACGAATGTGAGGCTTTGGCAATGCCGAAGCAGCCAAGCGCAAGTATGGATATCTTTCAGAACGAGTGTTGAGATGGAGGTGTAGTTCGACAGCTTGGCAAGCGCGCGTAACTCGGTATATCCAAGATCGCGGTTAATCGAAAACGCTGAGGTCCAATTTAGCGACGTCGAAGGAAGGAAAAGGCGACCGAAGATAGCGATCGTGGAGGAGGAGAAGCGATCGTAGTCTGTAGTCAGTGACAGACGGCCAGCCTAGCGTAGCGTACGGAGTACGGAGTGGATGCTGCACGAAGGATACTTGGGTATGGGCCCGAAACGCCGCGATACAGCGAAGACAGGGGGTAACCGGGCACACAGAGGATAGATCAGCGAGCGACAAGGGGGCGGTTGGAGAAACGATAGTTGGGGAGAACCCGTGGAGGCTGAAGTGAGAGGAGGAGTGTCCTGAAATTGTGGTGACAAGGACAATAAAATGTAAGTATCTGTTTAATTCTTACTGGGCAAAGAATAGAAGGGAGGAAGACCGGAAAAGCCAAGACTAACTAGACCCAGAATCGGTCGGAAGAAAAGAAAATTCCAAGCAATGAGATGAGTGGACTTTGAGTTGTGATCCAATGAGGTCCTTTTTGTCGAGGGCGCTGCGCCGTCCGATATTTGTGAAGTGAGGTGGTGGTGAACGTGGTGGCAGTGGTGATGATGAGGTCCAGGCGCCCACTGAAGTTTAGCTGAATTAGTTAAATTATGGCACGCGCTTGTAGGGGAGCCCGTGAGAGTGATGGAAGCGGAGTGCAGTGGGTGAGGTGACCCGAAGGACCCATGTAGAACCGGCGGGGATTTGTTTGTCTGGGGGTTTGAACAGCAGTTTGTTTGGTGGTTGGTATAATTTGTTTTCTTGAAGAAGTAACTGAAAACATATTGAATTGTCTAAAACAATATGCTCATAGGTACCTGGTAGAGAAGGCAGTTTGATCAGTACCTAGGTAGGACTACCTAGGTAGGCAGTAGCCACCAACCAAGGAAGGCATTCTCGAGCAAGAACCAAATGGATATATGGCGTGGAGAGCTGAACTGGTAATAATTGAGAAGGAGCAGGGGTATTTTCAACCAAGTATCACCAAGGAAGACACAGTATCAACTCTTTTCACTCCATCGCTACAACTGCAATACTCACGTCTCACTCGTTGTACCATCCTCTGTCTTTTGAGCTACGGAATGGTTATACCTGAAGAATGACGTGTATCCAGAAAATACATATATGGCGTGTACAACAACCCCTTTCTATTCAACATCCTAGGTACGCGGCCACGAGGAATGACAAGGAAAGCTCGGCATGACAAAGGTCTCGAGCAGAAATGGCAAGGTCAAAATTGACCGGCTTTCCCCTTTGCGCTTCTCTAAAAATAAAAGGAGAGAAAGGAGAGAGAGAAAAACGGTCGAGTCTCAAAATGACAACCACTGCGATTCCAATTCGTAAGCCGTCTGGGAGGAGCTGAAAAGCATCTGTGCAGTGCTCCAATAGTACGCCGCGTCCAACCACAAAAACTGCATGTTAGCGTCATTACGGCATTGAACATGGCTTAAATAACTCAACTCAAGGGTCTAGGCCAAGTCCAGCCCGACAGATTGCTGCGCTAACGCTTAAAAGCCTTCTGATATTTCCTGACCGCCGGAGCATACCCGTAATATATGGGCGCTTAATGCTTTATTTTTCCCTCCAAGACACAAGCAACTCACGAGTTCAGTATCCTGGGATTCGCCGTTAGATCATCTTTCTTAGTGGCAGATCGTACAAACTCTGTTTCAACCTCTCAACTTAATCGCCGTGTACTGGGCCATCCTTGTCTGCAAAGCCATCTTCAAGTTTACAGGTCAAGAATCGAATCCAGGCCTCCAATTCGGAGTACTGACAAGCGCTTACCGGTTAACAGGGCTGGGCAGCCGCCATGGCGTCCGTGTCGTCACGCAAACTACAAGCCAGTACTACAGCTGGCGGCCTGTTCGTATAAGCTAAGTTGATCGGAGATTTTCTTTGCTACTATCACTCTCAGGTTGGACGAGTAACACGCCTCTACATTTTGTTTCGGTGATTAGCCCGGGCATCAGGTAAACACATTAGCCTTGTACTACACACACTGGTACACAAATGGTGTTGCTAAGCACCAGGTTGAATAGACGCGATAGTGGGTTGCCCATGTCGTTAGTTGTCTCTCGCCTCTCGAGCAAACACTCTGCAGTGCAGTCAGAAAGAAAAGGTCCCTGGCATCCGTACAGTTTTAGTAGATACAAGCCGATGCAATATTGGCAGAGATGTCATTTGACTACAAGTGGACTTTTAAAACAAGGTTGTGTTGCTTGGCAGAGGTTTATTCGGGATTGGGCTATTATTATCTCCTCGAAATAGGTGCATTTCAGGTAAAAGAGTTCCATACCTAGGTAGGTAGAAGCATCATCGCAGGAAACGCAATCCGACCAATTAGTTGGGACGCGAATAGTGTTATTTTGTCTTCTCCTGGGTTCGTATTTTATGGGGAGGACCACCCCTCAAGTTTGATGGTGTTCAACGATGAATGAACGCATTCAGGCCTTTATTAAATTCACGGCGGGCCATCCCGCCGATCGGACGGCCCCACCTAGCCGAACCGGCCACCGCTCCGGTCCAAACGGGATGACGATGTCTCATATGTTTTTCAATGTTTGCCTGCTCGAATAGAAAAGAGCTCCAAGCTTATCGCCTCGGCAGAGAATTTTATGCTTATATTAAGACAATCAATCCGTTTGGTTAATCATCTCAATCACGTCTGCATCTGTTTTTCATCCTGAAGCTCCATCTTTCAAATCCCCGACAGTCCCACATTCCAGGATTATGCTTCTTTTGAGTCTGGGGAACCCCACGGCAAGGTCGCTGTCAGCTCAAGCATGCTTTTTGAAGGGGTTGTTCAATTGACTATTAAGTTTAGCAGATTTCAATAATGCGATAAGGCATAGTGTGGTGTGTATCCTAACTTTTTATAACAAGCTTTGCCTCCCTGATGGCGGTCTGAGCGCGACATTTAGTGAGTAGTTTCGATAATAAGGTATGTTCATAAGGTGACGCCGGGAAAGTCTTGTCAAATAAATCTCATATATGTCAGTAACTGATTGTTCCCTTGATATCCGGCCTTCCCATCATTCCAGAATGCTTCTCGTATTAACAACAGGTTAGCGTCATCAACACCCACATGACGCAGTCGATCTAGTTCGTATCGAGACCGTTGTCTGCCGGAGATCCACCAATGATGCAGTCCAAAGGCGCAAGCTTTGCATCAGACTTACTCCTGACACAGAAATTCTTCTGCTTTCTCATCTGTTTACATGTTCTGCTCCGGCAGACCCGGATATCATGCATTAATGGCCCAGACATGCTCTATCTGATGACATACCGGGTACATATTCTAAACCGGCAGGCCCAGGAACAGACAGGTGCCCTTCTTAGGGGAATATAAAAGTCCCTATCAACAAAGTATTTTTTTTTATACTTATGAACAACCATAGTCTAAAATTCCTTCGTCAGAAGATGGTGATGCGTGTGACATCGTCTGGCTGTTAAGCTATCATTGGAAGAAGAAACACTGGGCGCCAGGAGAAAGGCCGTATGGGGGTCCGCTGTTCAATGAGACTCAGTTTATGAGGTGTAAGAGTAGACTGCAGATAACAGGTAATTCAGAGCAGCTGTTTCTCGACCGATCGAAGTATAGTAGTTAAAATAGCCAATAACAGGGAGTTCAAAATCAAATAGAAACCGCTTGTCTTGTGAAAGCATGTTTGGTGAATATCGTCCATGCGATTGGTATAGCAAGTACTGGGACTATAGGGTAGGTATATAGGCAAGAGCAAGACAAGGGCATTCCATACTCCGTATTAATGAGAGATGGCTGGATTCCTAAGACATTGTTGGTTCGAAGTGCTCCAATTTTTTACCAGAGGCTTATTGAGCCTTCTATGGTTTTTGATTCTGGAGGATGGGACGATTAAGCTAGTCTGATAGGAATTGGTGATATAGTATAGTGTCGTGTGGAGAGAACAACGAATTCTGAAGTTCGATGAAGAGCAACTCGAATGAAATGATGAAACAATGACCAGTTTGTCCTGGGTCTCTGGCCCAAGGGAGAGCGTAGCAATTAGACTTAAGGATCAAATCGGCTTGTCAAGCGAGATAACAGTAACCGGCTGGCCCCTGGCTATTGCATTGGCAGAAACCTGTTCCGGTGAATAAAAGGTCCTTCAAGTCAGGTTTGGTTGGTCACCCGAGGTTGTTTATATGTATGTATAAACTGGCATTAATGCACACCATACCCAAAGATCTTTGCTAAATTAGTACAGATATGCAATACACTGGCGACCTAATAAGTGAGATTGGAAGTCTTGAGAATATCCGTATCAACATGGTTCAGTGTAATTACTCACGTTAGCCTTGAACTAGCCTTGAACTGCCTATTTTAGACGACTGTGTGGTTAATTGGACTCGAATTAGGGCAGCTTCTTACAATAAACAAGGGATGAGTCGAGTACTGATGGCACAACAAAGATGCTTATTACAAGGCACAATACTCCGTAGGCAGGCGTAGACTGGAAGCATCTGGGTTCTTTCCTTGGAAAGGGAGACTTGATGAACCTATTTCCCAAGTGAGTGCAGGCATTCGAATCGAGCTGCCGGGGCAACCGCCGGGCCATCAACCCACATCTGCCCTAGGGAGATGAACCTTGCAAATCCCAAGCCCAAGAGGCCACAAGCTCGGACTATTTTAACTTAGTGCAATCAATTAGTGCAACCATCAGTGAGAAGGCTATTCTGTAATTGGCTATCGTCCGCCCCCTCCCAAGGTTCTCATGCCCAGGATAACGGCAAGGGAAGGAGCAACAGACCGTTGGCCGTTCAATGGCTTTTTCTCGTTTGCTCCCGTCCTTCCTTCCCATCTCAACTCGCCCAGTTGACACAACCGTTCGTTGTCGTTGTCTTCGCTCGAGGGAGGTTCACTCGGTCGCTTCCTTCTTGTTGTCTTTTGATTCTACACTCGCTCCTACTCTCGCTCTCGTCATTTATTTCAACGATTAACAAGTGCAAGCACTGCCGTCCCCTGCGATTGCCAAAACCGAAAAACCCTGGTCGCCCCATCACTCGCTCGTTCCCTCTGCTCCACGCCATCGCTACTCAACTCTCATATATTCCAAACAACGGCGTCCTGTTTCTCTTGCTCTGACTGGACGAGAAGCATTTCTTACTTGTAATCCGACCCGACTCCATGATCCTCTCTCTCTACATTGAACCTTGATAGAGTTGACGACACGCGGGCACTGCGTGTCCTGTGCTTCACCTTACTCGTCTCCCAAGAAACCTTTCTACCTCTACAGGGATATCCCCAACTCAAACTTAATCCCCGAGAGAGGTTGTTGTAACAACCACAACAGATCCTCCCGTAAGTCGCAGATCTTCTTTGTCATGTTTCGTCTCGGTTCTTCCTCCATTGTCTTGTCTGCTTCACACCTACATCAACATATGATGTTGCTGTAGCTTGGCGTTCAACTTTTCCTATTTCCCCTTTCCCGCTGTTGATCGACATCAATCTCACTTCTCGATACCGCCTCCCCTACCTCTTCCAAGTCGAGGGTCAAACTCCCTGCGGTCAGCGGTCAGCCTAATTACGTCGCCAACGCCTGGCTCTGAGGTTTGTCTTCTTCTAACATTGTTCTGCTAGGACAATGTCTCTCCCCGAACGGCCGGGCGCCAGTCCGACCTATAATCAACGTAATGTCTATCGCAACTCGCCCTCGCGACGATCGAGACCTGTGGACATAGAGACTGGCGGTTACCATGCCGTAGAAAATATGGCCCAACATCAACGTGGGAAATCCGGTTCTTCTTTCGCAGAGTCCATCGGTGTTAATTCGAATACAGAGAGCATGCCTCTGTCGCCAACATCCCCCGATGGTCCTTCGCGACGCGCCGGCCCAGAACAACCCATGTCCCGAAAACGAAGTTTAATTCGCCCAGAGAGGAATAGAATAGACAGAGATCATCGAAACTACCATTACCACAAGCATGCGGCCCATATGAACGTTCTGCCATCCTCCACTGGAAACGACCCCATCTACGAGGACTTTGAGGCGTCGACAGACCGCTCCAATTCGAACTACAATGATGGTGGTTCTGATGGTTCTCCTCGACAACGGCGAAATGTTAGTGGTGAGCAAGAGAAGAGCGCTGCTGTTGCATCCGCCGTTCCCACCCCTGATCGCACAAAATCAGGTAAGATCAAGAAGAGGTCGAAGCGTCATTCAAAGCCTCCAAAGCGTGTGGAGGAGCAACTTCGGCCGCCCACTTTCTGGAATGTATATTGCGCAATTGTGACTTTCTGGGCCCCTGGCTTCATCATGAAGTGCTGTGGTATGCCGACAAGGGCGCAACAGAGAGCTTGGCGCGAGAAGATGGGTCTTATCAGCATCATCCTCGTGATCATGGCTATCGTTGGTTTCCTCACTTTTGGCTTCACCGCAACCGTTTGTGGGTCGCCTGCCGAGCGATTGCGCGTGAATAAGGTTGATGGCGGAAACATGATCTTCCACGGCGTCGCCTACGATTTGTCGAAATCTCATCATCCTCCTGCAGAAGGCATGCCTCTGCGTGGTGATGGACGAGGCCCTAACGTTCTTTACGATCTTCCCCAGAAGCACGGTGGCCAGGATGGTAGCTTTCTGTTCCAGAACGTCAATGGGAAATGCAAGGGCTTGATTACTCTTGCTAAAGGCTCGGACGTCCCTACAAACGATGATGGTGATCTGGCCTGGTACTTTCCTTGCACCACTTTCAACCAAGATGGCTCAAGTAAGGTCAACCTGACGACACCATACTACTCTGGTTATGCTTGTCATACGACACTCAACTCTCGAAATGCCTTCTACCTTGATTTGAGCGGTTCCGCGGATGTTTACTTCACCTGGGATGACATCAAGAACAGCTCGCGCAACCTAATCGTCTACTCTGGAAATGTTCTGGATCTCGATCTTCTTCGCTGGTTCAACATGAGCCAGGTCAACATCCCCAAGCGTTTTGAAGAGCTGCGAGACAAGGACTCGGAAGTCAACAAGGCCATTCGCGGCCGAGACGTCACCCGTATGTTCCAGTCTTCTTCAGACAAGAAGTATGCACAGTGTTTTGAGGACATCATTAAAGTTGGATCAGTTGATACCGAGACAATCGGTTGCATTGCGTCCAAGATCGTTCTTTACTGTGCGCTCGTTCTCATTCTTTCAGTCGTCGGTGTTCGATTTCTCCTGGCCATCATTTTCCAATGGTTTATTTGCCGCAAGTATGCGCCGACCAAGACTTCTCAGAGCTCCGACCGCAGGAAACGCAACAAGCAAATCGAGGATTGGTCAGAAGACATTTACCGCGCTCCTGTGAGGCTTCCTGGTGATGTCGGAAGTACGGTCTATGGATCGTCGGATCGAACTAGCAAGCGTGGATCTTTCTTCCCTACTACATCTCGATTCTCGTCTGTCGGTGGCCCCGATGTTAGAGCGCCAACTGGACGACGCATGCCGACTACCATGGCTAGCCAAACTGCCTCGAATCAACTACTTACACCTGGTTCCATTTTCAAACAGGGCAACGACAGCCGCGCTAGCTTCCTCAGATCTGATCCTTACTCAAGCACACCTACTGATGGTCCTGGTCCTGCTGGCTTCATTCACGATGCCGTTGTTCCTCAACCCCCTTCTGACTGGATGCCTTTTGGTTTTCCATTGGCTCATACGATGTGCCTGGTTACTGCGTATTCTGAAGGAGAAGAGGGTATCCGAACCACCCTGGACTCGATCGCGACTACTGATTACCCCAACAGTCACAAGGTTATCGTAGTTATCTGTGATGGTATTATCAAGGGCAAGGGTGAAACCATGTCAACCCCAGACGTCTGCTTGGGTATGCTCAAGGATCATTCCATCCCCCCTGACATGGTTGAACCCTTCTCCTATGTGGCTGTTGCTAGCGGTTCCAAGCGGCACAACATGGCCAAGGTCTACTGCGGTTTCTACGATTATGGAAAGAACTCACGCATCCCTGCTGACCGACAACAGCGAGTCCCCATGATGGTCGTTGTCAAGTGCGGAACTCCTGATGAGGCTACCAAATCCAAGCCTGGCAACCGTGGAAAGCGAGACAGTCAAATCATCCTGATGTCGTTCCTCCAGAAAGTCATGTTCGACGAGCGAATGACAGAGCTCGAATATGAAATGTTCAACGGTCTATGGAAGGTGACGGGTATTTCGCCAGACTACTATGAAATCATTCTCATGGTTGACGCTGATACCAAGGTCTTCCCTGACAGTCTGACGCACATGATATCTGCCATGGTCAAGGATCCTGAAATCATGGGTCTCTGTGGTGAAACCAAGATTGCCAATAAGCGGGATAGCTGGGTTACAGCTATTCAAGTGTTTGAGTACTTCGTTTCGCACCACCTTGCGAAATCTTTCGAATCCGTTTTCGGGGGTGTTACTTGCTTGCCTGGTTGTTTCTGCATGTACCGCATTAAGGCACCCAAGGGCGGACACAACTACTGGGTTCCCATTCTGGCCAACCCCGATATTGTCGAACATTACTCTGAGAACGTGGTAGAAACTTTGCACGAGAAGAACTTGTATCTCCTTGGTGAGGATCGTTTCCTGACAACTCTCATGCTCCGAACATTCCCCAAGCGAAAGCAGGTTTTCATACCCCAGGCAGTGTGCAAAACGACAGTGCCGGATGAGTTCATGGTGCTCCTTTCTCAGAGACGCCGTTGGATCAACTCGACTATCCACAACCTTATGGAGCTGGTTTTGGTCCGTGATCTTTGCGGTACCTTTTGTTTCTCGATGCAGTTCATCATTTTCGTCGAACTCGTTGGTACTCTAGTTCTACCGGCTGCCATTGCCTTCACCTTCTATGTTGGTAAGTAATTAAATAATCCTAATACTCGACAATCACTGACAAATTATAGTTATCACGTCCATTATCAACTCGCCGCCTCAGATCATTCCTCTGGTTCTCCTGGCTCTGATTCTGGGTCTACCTGGTCTCCTCGTTGTCATCACTGCACACTCATGGTCCTACATTGTATGGATGCTCATCTACCTACTGGCGCTGCCAATCTGGAACTTTGTCCTTCCAACTTATGCTTTCTGGAAGTTCGATGATTTCTCATGGGGTGAGACTCGAAAGACGGCTGGTGAAAAAACTAAGAAGGCAGGTCTTGAATATGAGGGCGAATTTGACAGCAGTAAGATTACCATGAAGCGATGGGCCGAGTTTGAGCGTGACAAGCGTTCAAGGAGTGGCTACTGGGGCTCACGTGAGAATGTTGTTGGTGGAGGAGGAAGCTGGACCAGCCCTCCTGGTCACCAGCATAATGAAGAGTACTTTTCTGACGCTTGATTTTTGGGGTATCAGAGTACGGGGCAAAGCATGTTGGGAACGAAGGGTGTTTTTGATGATGATGGAACGCACGCACATATATGTAATAGGGAGTAACATTCTCGAGGCCAAGCAAGTATTTATGTTTTGATGCCCTGGGCGGGCGTTGGCGGGCAAAGGTCCTACTTTTTGTATAGAGTTAGTTGGGTTGGAGATGGCGTTCTTCCAGCGACTACCTGTGAATAGTATAATTTGATTGTATGAAAGTGAATCTGGGCGTTCTATGCTTGGTATCTCTGTGACAAAGTCATGGGAAGGATGTCAAGACAGGTACAATGAATTCGTATGCAATAGAACCCGGTATTAATTTAATATCCAAAGGCCAGCATAGCCAAACCTAACTACATAAGCCACAGCGGTTCGAAGACAGGACTTCCAAAAAGACAAGCAATTGTCATTAAAGGTTTGTTAGACTTAAAGCCAAAGCAGAAGCTAATCGATCAAGGTCAAAACTCCTACTCGCCATGCACATCTTGCCGTAACGCCTACGAGCCGTGAAAACCAACACGCAGCTCGTTGTAATAACCCTACATGGAATGCATCATTTGTTGTTCATGATGGTCGTCAACAAGAAATAGACAAAAAAACGCCTCGCTCTTCTCATGCCTTTCATGACTCTTGCTTCTTGGAGTGATCTACGTCCTCTCCGAGCTCCCAAGGCTTTCGGGGATCGACGTAGGTAGAGATTCGCTGGTCTCCCCATCGAGCCCCAACCGTAACCCACACATGCTTCTGGGGTGCGTGGGTGCTGATGGTTTCTCGGTGACCACCCCATCGTAGACGAGACTCTCGGCTCATCTCACTGTTGCCAAGGCCACCGTTGGTTACCCATTCTTTCACAACATCCTTGATAAATATAATTTTACGGCGGAAGTCGTTGGCAGCGGGGATGCCCTGCAACTCGGGTGCAATCTCAGGGCGCCTTCTTGTTGTTGTGGTACGACCAGCGCGAGGAGCTGCAGGCTTAGCCTGGAAGTTTAACAACGTCTGAAGAGGATAGGACAACATTGCTCGGTCGTCAAGAGCAGCTGCACCAATGGTGCCCGTTGCTGCGAGTCTCTCGGCAGCGTCTTGAGGAAGATGCCAGAAATGACACCAAGTTCCGGTGTGATCGATTACGATCTTTGTATGATCGGGGAAGTTAAACTGCACCTATTAGTGTCTTGTCGAAAGCTCTGATATAGTGTTACTTACTTGAAGGTGGCCGTCGCAGAAGACCCAGCATCCAACATCTCCAAACCGTTGGTAGAAGGTGACCAGTTCTGCCACCGTGCCCTTCTGCCCCGGGGACATGGCACCAGCTGGGTCGGTCTCTTCAACCGGCACAAAATCGTCCCGTCCAAAAGCAATCATGTAGTTAGCAAACTTCTTCCAGAGAATGATTCTCTCGCGCTTTCGGTGCTGGAAGATGTCCCTACCGGGCTGCATCTTGCCTGCAGTCCCATCCTCTTTCACAGCAACTCGGAATTGCTCAGGAGAGACAACCACTTCTGAAAGGCCAGCCTCACCATTGTTCTCAAAGAACTTAATGGGTTCCGTCATTGGCAGAGGCTGGATCCTGTCCTCGTACGTCTCGTCCTTACCACGGACGATATGTCTCTCTCCACCACGAATGAATACTCCAGCAGGAGGAAGCAAAGCTGCCTTGCCATTTTCTGTGGTTGGGATATCTCGAAGGATACATCCAACACTGCCGTCATTCAAGATGTATCCCAGCCCGAATTTATTGGTGTAGTCGACCCACTTGACCACAACATGGGGATGGGGCGGCGCAACTGTCTTGGATGAGATAATAGCCATCGTTCTCGAGTTCAGGGCTCGTTCCAGTTCGCTCTGAAGGCGATGCAGTCGTTCCAAGACTACGTCGGGCTTTGTTCCAGAGATCCTATCTTGGCGCTCGGAGGCGCTGAAGAGTGTCGCAGGTCGCATGCCAGTGGTATCTCTCTTAGGGGGAGCAGCTGGCGCAGGAGGAGTTCTGGTGGCTGGAGCAGATGCTTGACGGTCAAGCGTAGGTCTTTCAGATAATTGTCGCTCTGGAGGTTGCTGGGAAGCTGCCCTTGCTGGAGGTGCAGATCGAGTTGAAGCCCGCAAACTCTTGCCTACTGGCTCGACAGACTCTCTGGGAGGAGCTTCTCGAGGAAGTTCTTTTCGCGGCCTTGCTCGCAAGCTCTGAGAAGCCGACAGAGTGGCTTCAGGGGCAGGGCGAGGCTTTGCAGGTAACATAGTGCCTGCTGGCCTGTGCTGCATTCTTTGCTGTGCAGCAAAACTTTGAGGGGGTTGACGGAGCAGACCTGTCGGTGCTCTTTGTGTGGCTGGCATTGGGTCCTCGGTAGAAATGCGAGCTTGTGCTGCCGCAGATGCTGTGTATCTGGCCTTCATCTGTTGCTGCTCCTTCAGCCACTCTTCAAACGGTCTATATACGATTCCTTCTTCGAGGGGAATCAAAGGTGTCAATCCAGCTTTCTCCTCGGCGGCCATCTCTTTCCAGGTCTGAGTATGAACAACCTGTACTGGGGCGTAGGGGCCAATACCACAGTCTCGACACATATCCTTGAAGTTTCTGTACGATTGTGCTTGTAGAGCACTGCTCATGCGAGTGGCGTAGAACTCTTCGCGCTCAGGAGGAATCTCTCTTAGGCGTGAGCTCATCTCTGCTTCAGTAGGCATGTAGCCACATGTGAAGAAAGGGTGCTGGATGATGACCTCTGGTTCTGGTCGACAATCGGCATCCTGAAGCATTGTGGCAACCAGCTCCTTAGCTTCCTGGCTGATGTATCTTCGTGATGTCTCCGCAGACGGCCAGTCATAATCCCTCTCTCGAGCTCGGCGGTAAATCTCGTCCGTGGTGGAAGATTGAAATGGCGGTTTTGATGTGAACATAGCATACCTAATACTGTTAGCTGCTTCATCAATGCGAAAACTTTCGATCTCACATTATGATTCCCAAACTCCAGATGTCAACCATATGGTCATGGCCCTTCTTTCCCTTCTCAAGGATCTCCGGGGCGATGTAATTTGGTGTTCCACATAGAGTTGTTCGACGGATGGTGTGCATATCCCGACCAGTCACTAACAGAGCGGCGAGTCCAAAATCGCCGATTTTTGCGTTCATCTGAGAGTCGAGGAAGATGTTGCCCATCTTGAGGTCACGGTGAATGATGCCCTTGTTGTGCATATACTTGATAGCGCCAGCGATTTGAACCGAGTAGAAACGGACCTCGGGCTCAGTGAGACCTTTCCTTCGCTTCACCATATCCATAAGAGAACCATTGGGACATAGCTCAAGAATCAGATAAGTGCACTTTTCATACGAAAAGGCTCGCAAGAACTGAACGACATTCTTGTGCTTCATCTTAGAGTGAATTTGGAGCTCGGTTTGGAACTGAACGCGTTAGAACTGAGCCAACCTATATTCTCGTTATCGCATACCTTTTGTTCCATCTTGGGAGGCATAATGCTCTTCACAATCTTGAGGGCAAATCGTTGTTTTGTGGGCAGGAGTTGGCCGCTGTAGCAGACAGCAAACCCACCCTTTCCAAGCAGTTTGCCGACCTGATAAGTTGCTCCATCAGGTCGATCAACGCTTGGAGGTTCGGGAACCTCTGTAGGGGGGGGCGGAGGGTGTTCCTTCTCCTTGGCGGCTTTAAGCTGGGCCGCCGTCTTTGTTTTGATATCGGTCACTTTGGGTACTCGCTGGGCGTTGGCATCCCTAGGGGACAAAGCCTCCAGATCGACACCGCCTCGAGGCGCGAGCCTATGGGCCATGACTAGTGAAGAGCTCAGATGTTGCGACACGGACGTTGGATGAGTTATCGGCGGATCGTTGCCAAAAGGATGAGCAGGTGACAATGTCAGCAACCGGATAGAAGTGTCGCGAAGATCGGACTGAGGTGAAAGATTAGCAAACCGCGAGATGAGTCAAAGGAGTCGATAGCGTGTTCAAATGGAACCAAGAAAAGAAAACGTGACAATCATTCAGCGAAACCAATGGGCAAAACTCACGAGACTCGCGACGATAACATGCAAGATGAATGAAAGAAAGTCGCCAGTTCGCGCAGCAAAAGCAGAGGCATTAAGCAATGCTAAAAACTGAGATGATTATCGTCCGATGCTATGGGTTAGTATTTGCAAGAAAGAAACCGGCGAGCGTAGCTGGACGAAGAAAGATAGAGAAAGGTCATCAGCTGCCGCGACTGGTGGTTTGTGTACTTCCTAGAGGACTGTTGCCGCTGGCAACCACTGACTAGTAGTGGGTCATTTGACCCAATCACATAACACCATGCCACGTCTGTGCCGCTCACTAACCAATCAAGGAACTTCAATCCTTGAACGACAAGCCTTGGTTTATTGAGATCAAGCGGTCAATTGGCATGATTGAACTAATTTTCGTATTTTTTTGTTATGGATAGCTATCTTACATCGTCAGTCATGAATATCTAAGTCTATGGTGGAGAAGAGGTTATATAACATCAGAAGATACAAAAGCATGCATAATTACCAACTCCTTCGCATTGTCCATTATCACAGCTCTTCTTGGACGAGTCTCCATTATATTCTTGAAAGCTCTCGTGTGCCTGCATTTCCTAGCCAATGGAGCGTCTCGTTTGCCTTGATTTCTTTGTTCGCAGATGCTGTTCAGGTGCATATTGTCCTTCGTTGATCGACTCTGTGCTATGGTGCTTGTAATGTTGGGAGTAAAGGTTGCTTTGTTTTGGGGTCCTTTAATTGGCGCAAGGCTTCTTCCAAGCTCTCGTATCTCTCCTTCTGCTTCTTCTCCGCCTCTTCAAATTCCTCCTCCCTCTTCTTCAGCTCTTCAAACTTCTGATCCAACTCTTCTATCCGCATTCTGTTGACGTCAGGCTTCTGCGATGACTTCCAGGTTTCGTAGACAATCAAGGCGATGGCTACTGAGAGAATGAAAGCGTCGCCAATAACATCAGCGAACAGGTCGACTGCTTTGTTCTCAGGAAGAGGTCTGAACTTGCGTCTCCAGATATTCTGAAATGGTATGCTTTTCTTGGGGGTTTCGGTCGCTTGCTTCTGTTTAAGCTGGTCGTCTCGTTTCTGCTGCTCCTCCGTCTTGACTGTTGGTGCTTCGGCTTTTTCCTTCGCTCTTCGTTCCGCATCCGGATTTCGTAGTAACGCAACCGACATCCTCATGTTCAATTGATGCATGTATTGGCCATATCGAGCAGCAAACGCCCGGAATCGAGGATGGTCGTGTGCTTGAGCTTTTATGTGATTCTGCCTGTTTGTTAGTGCCTGTCTCGTAACCCGAGAGGAGAGAAAGCTCTTACCGCGCCATATTTTGAGACATGCCTCACAAGCAAAGATGCAAGCTTGAAGAGGGGGAGGGGAACCATAGCTGCTGGTGGTTTCGGAATTCTTGGCTCCAGGGTTGAAAGTTGCTTTCGCCAAGTTATCTCGTAGATATTGAATATTTGATCGTTGGTGGGGCTTCCTTGGTGAAGAGCTATGGTCGGTCGTCAATTGGAGCTCCAATGGGCGTGACACTGCAGAACGTCCTATCGGAACTGAATGAAACAGTCAATTTGACAGGAATAGAAGAATAGAGGCGACAGCAAGCTCGCCATTGCAGGTTGTTTGTCGAGTCAACTTGAGTGCCGTCTCTTCCGGAGCCGTGATATTCCGCGCTGACGTTGAAGGAGCTAAGGCCAGGGGCATGGAGCTCCAGAGCGCTGATTGGTTTTAACTCGTCCATCAACCACAGCACTTAAACGAAGTTGAAATGTATCAATTGGGTCGAAATACTGACTGATAACATGTTTCTTGTTTATGCTACCGTATTTAAGGAATAGCTAGAAAGACTCTCAAACTAGGCAGTGAGCCTCTCATCCAACTAGTGATTTATAGCTGACGGAGACATCAAAAACATGAGAGTACCCAACTCTCATCAACTTTCTTATCAGCACAAGCGCACGTCCTTCGAAAAGGACCATATCATCTTTCCTTCCATTGTGTGGAGTTGCCCAACTTAATGCCTACAGACAGGTACATACCTTCCTGCGATTCTTGGCCAGGTTAGTCCTTCTCCCCCAGGTCTCTCCTGTCTTTCCATTTCTAGATGGGTACCTCTCGTAGATCCATCACGTCTTACCAACCTATCCCTGCCAGCGCACTACATCTTATTACAGGGTGCAATGCCATCACATCTGGATTTCACGAGACTCGACTAATCATCATGTTTTCTTCCTCCCTGAGGAACCGTCAAGAATGGGCACCAGTAATTCACTTGTTGAAGAGCTCGTCAACGTCAACGTGGAAAGGTTGGTTGGCGATGTGACACATTTGCTACATCACACAGACTTACGTTAGTGTCACCAGAAACTACCCTGGAGAACTGTGATATCACATTTCCTGTCTTCGTCCCCAACCCTCCGCCCGTTACGTTTAGGGCAATCGTATCGTCACTGTCTGAGATGCAGTCTTCGGAAGGAAAGACGCGAGTGGAAAGGCTGTCGTTGACGAATGGGGGCGAGCATATCGCCGTGATATTGCTCCTGAATGGCGAAAACCTCCTGGAGCAGTTTTCCCAACTGCAGGTCGAGTATGCAATCACCCGTACGGTTTACTCGATGTCGTTCTGACCTACTTCAGGATGCTTTTTTGGGAGTCTCCAGTGCCTGTGATTCCCGTTTCAACGATCCAAGACATACCCCGTTGCCTTGAATCCCTCAGGCGAGACTATAACAACGGGGCTCCTGTTCTTGATGTCGACCAAAGTGCGGTCCATAGAGATTTGGTGAGCTGGTGCGTTGACGGGAATCCATTGACAAGAGACCAAGTCAATATCTTGACCGGGATCACATCCAGGTTCAGAGATCTCGCCGGCCTTTCCACCCATTTGGATGGTCAATCTACGATTTGTGAATACCTAGGGGATGAAGATGGTGGACGAATCATCTCGTTTCTCACCAATAATCCATCTCGCGCCTACAGTCAGCCCAAGACATCAGATGGACATGCTGTGATGAAATAGACAGATGTAGGGCAACTGTTATCACCTGTCTGAAGATACTGGGCGGCAACAAGTCTGCAGCAGAGGTTTGGGATGCAAACATAAATGATGGATGATCACCATTTATTAATGCAGAATAGAATCTTTCAAACAACGTCGCTCAGCTCGATCATCCCTCCGGAATACTGGGTCACATAATCCCGGAACTGAGCAGTGCCATTTCACGCATCCGGAGCAAAGGAGCAGGGGCAAGCCACGATAGCTGCAACTTTAATGGGATGCATATTCGACCACTCACAATTAACCTTGAAAGAGGCAATAGAGAGAAGAAATCACACACGGTGCCAGGCGGGTTGTAAAACAATAGACACACTAGGAAGGCGCATAGACTAATATCTGATAAGGAATACCTAAAACTTTAGGTAAATTTA
>JABCJY010002073.1:0-13997 GCA_013184415.1 Fusarium concolor | reverse complement strand
GCTTTTATATATGTGAAAATAAGGTTACTGCAGATGAACTATATTACATTTTGACTATCAGCTGTAGAGAGATGGACGAAGCTAGCTTTAGACTTTGAAAATCTCGTACAACCACGAAATAGACTTGCCCTTAAAGAAAAAAGCCTCTGACTGTATTGCAGGTATTGGTGTTTCCTGTCTTGCTTTATTCTGAATACTGACGAGTGATGAGTTGCTTTGTGTATGGTGGTGTGGTTGCGCCATTTTCTCAACCAATGTAGCCGAAGTTTCCTCCGCCCATTGCTGCCTGAGCTGAGGTGACTAGCTGTAAGGTTGCAGGACTTGTTCCCGACTGTCGAATGTTCGAAAGGGGCCCGAGCGTTTGGTCTGAGCAAATGCCCTTTTTCCGAGCGTTTTTGTGTCTTTTCAACTCTCCTTTGAGGATTACATCATTATACTCATCCGCATCAGTCTTTCTTACGTCAGCGCTATGTCTCCTGAAAGCACCAATGAGTGTACGCTCAATACCACGGACTGTATCCTTAGTGCTTTGACAAGCATCCTAGACGAATTGCGAGCAAAAAACAACGCATACAATTGGGGCCCTCTAACTTTCGCCTTCACAGCAGCGATTGGCTTCGTTGCGTTGTTTTTCGCGGCATTGACTATAGGTCAATCTTTACTTGTCGCAGGTCCCCGTCGACTTAAGTCCGGTGCATACGCCATTGGCCCATGGGCACGACTCAATAAACGCGAATTTGACTGGTCGGAAATGAGGTTTCGAACCGTCTCGTATACTCCCGTACTTATTGAGCAAGCGGTCATCAGAAAACAATGGGAAGATTGCAATAGCATCAAATCTGGGCGTCGGAAATATGCACTCTGGCACAAGACTCATAACATGAGCAACTATGGAGTCCCCCGGCAACTGAAAAATATATCAAAGGATCATTTTCCGGCTGCATGGCTTGCGCTACTAACGGCACTCGGCCTAGACGAAATTCGCTTATGGGAGGAGAAGTCTACTGGAGCCGATTACCTCGCTGCGGAATTTCCCGTTATCCCTACCTATAGCTCCGTCCGAGCTATCACGATACTAGTTATAATTCTATTGCAAGATTCCGGACGCATTTACATTGATTCGGAAACAAACTTACCGAGGATACATGGAAATGAATTCAATCTCACTTTCCGCCAACATCCTTTGCTGGGAGCAGTCGGCATTTTCGGTATGCACAGCCCTGAACAGGTCATGAAAATTCCTTCCCACACGTGTACCCCAGGTTATATACGCAATACCTTCTTGCAAGCCAATGGATACATGGATATTCTTAAGGCAGGTCCGGGCCGAATTGCCGATGACGAAAAGGCCATTATACACATGTATGACGAGGATGGATGGAAGGACATTGACCAATCACTAAGTAAAAGATTCATCAACAAAACGGAATCCACTTGCACATGCGATGGCAAAAATGATCATCATTACCAGCTTTGTTGCTGGCGGTCGCCAGCTCTATGGCCAGGATGCTGCAAATTAATCAGACGCGATTGCCTCTGGCACCCTAATCTTGCAACCAATGGGCCATTATACATTGTGTTAGCAGACAAGCCAGCCGTGTCCCCAACAATCTTCCCTCACAAGAGAGCAAATTTCCGCCAAAAGCTTAACAGACTTTTACTCAAGAGCCGATTCTGGGCTCTCAAGGAATCAGCCTACCGAGAGCTCTCTCCGGAACCGGTTGAAAATTTCGTTAAAGGCGAGGAGTTCCTGGCGGAAAGGGCAATGTCGAGTGTTGTAGAAATAGCTCGACATCCAGTCAAGGAGCTCAGGCTGACGGAGCAAGCGTATGCACTCTGCTCAAAATACGTTTCTGAAACCACTGACAGCAATAATGGCACTTGGAAGGGTCCGAAATCAAATCAAGGGATACTGGAAGCCGAACTCGAAACCATCGACACCTGGCTGAAGGACGCGAGTTCCATTGCTTTTGGCAGGAAGCTGACACTGAGCGTTGTCGGCTTCGGTATACAAGAAATGATCAATGGCGCCATCCAGGAAGTGAGCGAAAGCAACGGATGGGAAGGATACCGCAACAGCCATATCCACTCTGACAATTTTGTTTCTAGTGACTTGGAAGAAAATCTCTACGATTTTAGGCAAGCCTTCCAATATCCTAACCGTCACACTTACCTCTTTCAAAGAGAGACTAGTGACAAGCGCATACATTGTAAAGCGGCTCAAAAAGAACTTTTGGAATCTATTCAGAAGATTTACAATATTTGGGAAATAGAAGAAAGCAACGAGGGCCAACCAAGCGAATGTTTCAGACAGCTCTACAAAAATCAACACCCTCTAGACGACTTGTTGATTTACCGGTCAGTGCTCATAGTCTTGCTGTATTCTTTAGCTATCGATAGTAGTGATCTACTAAAACAGGATCCTTTCAAGGAATATATCAACAAGTACGACAGAGCCGAGACTGAGAACCATTCCGACGAAAATATTAAGAATTGCAATATAAGTAAGAGCAAAGAAAATTTATCTATTAATTTACTATTTTCTCTTCTATCTAGCCTTTAATTGCACTTATCTAAGGCCATTTTCCAACTCTTAATAATATTCTAGATATACCAGGAACCTACCAGGGATAAATCTGCATTTGCCATTATTTAATATATAGCTATCTTAAGGATCCAGGGATTATCCCTTACTTTTTATCCAGCCTATAGCTTATTACCTAGACTAGCTATACTTATATAGATTAGGCAGCTTCTATTTCTTAAGTATACTGTCCCTATTTATATCTATAATACTTTTAACTTTATTTAGCCTAGTTAGATAGCTTACTGATTATAACCAAATTATATTTCTTTTATCTATTATAAATATCTCCTATAGCATTACTATATACTATTTAGAAAGTTAATTAAACTAAAAGCATTTATAAAATCTATTATAAAGTAAGAAGGAATGCTAGGTAACCTAACTTAGGCTCTAGATAGCTAATTATTTATAATTAATAATAATAAAAAAGTCCTATTATTAGAGTTCTATAAGACCTATTATAAAGCTATAGTAATAGTATAAGAGTAGGTAGATAAGATAATATTAAGATAGTGATTAAATATTAATATTTCTGTTATTTAAGATAATTTAATATATTAAAAAGTAAGCTAGTTATTTAATAGTCATCTCTGCCACACACCATCTTCTTAGGTTTTATAAATAACACTTGGTCATTCACTACTTCAGTATTCAACCTCGTACACACGTTTGAAGGGTTCCAAGTATTTATTGTTGAGACTTAGTCTGGCCCCCTTTGTTAATCTACAGGTCAAGGCTTAAGGCATGATCTTTGTTTCGCCGTAGCTATTAGGTGCTAAGCCTCTGTTTTGATCTTTCATGACTGAGCTTGTCCCTTGCTCCTTGGAAGACCTGACGAACAAAAGTAAACAAAGACGTGCGTTCTTAGTTGAGCGGAAAACATATGTTGGTTTTTCAATGTGGATTTTAATCAATATGGGCTCCATGTCACAATGCAGAGATCTCGAAACCGGTGTCTTATAATGTATTGCCAAAAGACCAAAAAATGAGAGGACTGTCAGTATCCAGGTCAGAAAGAAACCTGGACCTTAAATACCCTCGCCCGTCGACAGCATCACAAAATGAGATTGAAAGAGACAATACTGTGTGAAACCATCGCTGCTGTAGGAATCTCCTTTTGTAATGTAACCAAATTTGGTGCAACTTTAACCCTGCTTGTACTTCCACTCGTCTCTGCTCTGTCCATTCTAAATCGAATACGTGAGGAAACGTGTTAATTCCGATGTCCAGTTGCGTGCAGGGTCATCGAGAGCTAATCCGAGCCCATGCGGACCATCCGGTAGAATCAGCACTTGAGCTTCTCGCTTATGCGCTGCCATAGCCTCGGCAAACATGAGGGTGTTCTCCACAGGGACGGCTGTGTCGTCAAAAGTATGGAACAAGAATGTCGGGGGCGTCGTGTCAGAGACAAGGTTCTGCGCCGATAGATCACGCAACTCTTCGGCGGTCGCGTTGGGGCCGACGAGGTTGTAGCGAGAACCGACGTGCGTATAGCTGCCTTCCAGGGTTATCACAGGGTAGGAAAGGATGCCAAAATCTAGGCCGGCCTTAGGATTTGTAAGGGTTGTGGATGCAAGGTGACCACCAGCCGAGAAGCCCCAAATGCCAAGCTTTTTCATTTTGGGGTTGCGATGACGAATGTGCTTGAGAGCAGCGAAGACCTCATTCTCGGGTTTTGGATAAAGAGGTGCAGTCGCATTGGATGTCGTGGTGTAGTCGAGAACCCACGCATCAATACCAAGCTTGTTGAGGTACGCGGCTGGAGCATAACCCTCCTTGACTATAGACACATGGCTATAACCACCACCAGGGCACACAAGGATGCCGGTGCCTGTTGAATTGGCCGCTAGAAAAGTTGTGAGCTTTGCAAAATCGAGTCTGTTAAGTCAGTCAGCTTTTGTCAATATAAGATAGCGAATTGAGGAAAAGCGTGAAACTAACTTCATGGCGTCTTTCTGTGAGGTAATGAAAAATATGATGACGACTATAATATATTGTAAGTTTAAAGCTTTCCTCGACATCATCTATCAACAGCAGAACATGTCATCATATGGATCTGGCTCTCGCAGATCATTTTGGGGGTGGGGACGCCTGTAAATTCCGTTATAGCTCACCCCATGATTTCCAAAGACAAACCGGCGACCCTGAGGAGGGATTGCACTCCTATTTGCCCGGCTCTGGACCAGCCAACCTCTTGAAGCATTGGACCCGGGGTAATGGTGGGCAAATTCCATCAGCAAAAGTCCACCAATCAGAGATAAGCTTAGTGACCCCAACTCTTCGGGTGGACGAGTAATCCCTGAGGCATCGCACTGGTGGCCACGGTCATTTTTCTCACTACATGGCTCAATCCTTTAACTCCAGAACAGATCTATAATTAAGCGAAGGTGAAGCGGGGTGGGGCCGAAGCTGGGGCTAATCGGCCCAGAGCCAATCTAGCAAGCTGGTTTGCCTGTAATACGCGTATTCCGTTAAGTAGCACGGGCCGCTTTTTCCGACCTCGGTCTACTTAACTGTATATAAGAGCATGACAAAAGCTTCCGCGTATACATCATTAACACGGCCATTACACTTTTGGCACTAGTTTACCTCGACTAGAGCATAGGATTGCAACCAAGCTAACCTAAATAGCTATAAGCCTTTTAAAGCTAATCATAGTATTAAGCGGGAGAATAAGTTTGTTATGTATTGGCTGCTTTACCAAGTTTTATCGAAACTGTTAAAGTCTGATCTCTGCTTAGTTGACAACAGATGATATAGTTTAAAAGCAAACACATGAAAAAGAAGAAGAGATTTCTTGACTAAGGCGCAAGGATGCTTTCAAATTGCAACCGAAATGGTAAAAACACGAAAGGGCAGTATCTAACTCAATACAATACAAATATACTAATCTGGATGAATAGATATGATACATGCAATATCTGACAGCTAGATGCATTACAGGCGCACCACTGCCATGAATCCAGTTAATGGACTAGATCTGTTAGCTTGAATCATAGACCTACATCCTGAAATCTTCTATGTGGGTTGTGAATCTCGCTCGGCTTTCGGCATCGGCATGGCTTCAAGGGGCTGTTTCAGTAGTTCCTTTCAGCCTCTTCCCCCCACCTCAATTTTAAATCTCGTGATGTTTTCCATTCTTGTCATAGTTACCTTTTAGATTGGCGTTAGAAACAACGCGTAAGTTGATAATGACAGGCATTTGCTTACAATATATATAACTGCATTCCATACTGGTAGCATTCCATTCTAGTAGCATCATTCATTCACTCTTTTTCTAGTCTATCCTTCCTTTCTCTGTTTTACCACCTAGGAATCAGGCATTCCTCTTGGTTATCCACATTCATTTCCTGAATATTTACATTTGACTGCTGAAACATGCGTCTGCTTAACATCTTTGTCGCCGTCGCGGCGTTCCTCCCCGCATCCTTCGCCGCTCTGCCTACCCAAGCCGAGGGTTTCGCTTCTAGCACCACCGGTGGCAAGGGCGGTCAGGTCGTTCGCCCCAAGAACAACCAGGAGCTTGTCAATTACCTGAAGGACAACACCGCCCGTATCATTTACTTGGAGCGAACTTTTGACTTTAAGGGTTCTGAGGGATCTGCGACTGAAACAGGCTGCGCTCCTTGGGGGACTGGCGCGCACTGCCAACTTTCTATCAACAAAAACCAGTGGTGCACTAACTATAACCCCGGCGCGCAGAAGGTCACTGTTAAGTATGATAAGGCTGGGCTGAACCCTATTATGGTTGGCTCCAATAAGAGCATTATCGGTGTTGGTTCCAAGGGCGTTATTAAGGGCAAGGGTCTTCGCCTCGCCAATGGAGTCAAAAACGTTATCATCCAGAATATCCATATCACCGACCTTAACCCTAGCCTGGTCTGGGGCGGCGATGCTATCACTCTCGATGGAACAGATAACATTTGGATTGACCACTGCACTACCTCCTTGATCGGTCGCCAGCATATTGTACTCGGTACTGGGGCTAGTGGCCGTGTTTCCATCACAAATAACAAGATCGACGGTGTCAGCAATTGGTCTGCTAGCTGCAACACCTACCACTACTAGGCTATCCTGTTCCTCGGTAAGAACGATGTAAGTGAAAAAGCTTGTATTTGGAAAATGTATGTCGATCACCTTCTAATACTCGACAGATGGTTACCTTCAAGGGCAACTATATGTACCACGTCTCTGGGCGTGCTCCTAAGGTTTCTGGCAATACTCTTCTCCATGTAGTGAACAACTATTTCCACGATGTATTTGACCACGCTTTCGAGATTGAGGAGAATGGCCACGTCCTTGCTGAAGGAAATATGTTCCAGAACGTAAAGAACCCGCTCAAGCCCGGCGTTAAGGGCCGTCTCTTTACTGTCCCAACCGCTGGTTCAGCTAGCGTTTGCAAGGCTGCTCTTGGACGTTCATGCCAGCTGAATGTCTTCGGAAGCTCTGGCGCCTTCCCTGGTGATGACACCGGTTTCCTTGGCAGCTTCAAGGGCAAGACCATTGCTTCTTCCGCTAATGCTCAGAGTGCCAAGAATGCTATGACTAAGGCAGGTTTCGGTGTTGCTTAAATGCTAAGTATTTGGTACTTAGTGCTATTATTCCTTTCTAAGGGGGTGTTGGATATTAAGTTATTGTTTGTAGTAATATATATATATACTATTCATAGTATTTTAAAGAGTACTAAGTAGGGCGCGCGCGTGTAAACTCGTCTGGCTTAATGTTCCAGACTTTAATAGTCTGCCCACCAAATGAATGTGACATATTCCGTCACGTGGCAACCTTCAGGACTTTCATGCCTTAGGTACCTATCACAAAAACTGGTGGGAGGTTTTAACAATACATGCAAGATGGTGCACTGTCAACATGCTCGGAGACATTGAGGATGCCATTAGAAATTGGCCTGGTGAGATTCATAAAATACTTCAACTCTAAGAGGAGCAGCTTATTATTCGCAAATATTCTGTTGTCAAATGTGGCTGGCTCGATATCGGCTAAGAATATGAAGAAACTGGCACAGACAATTAACGCAATGATTGATCGCAGCTAGGACCGAAATAGAACATGTTATGTAATTCAATACCTGTATTGCTCCTGCGGACGATGATATTATCTTGCTTCGCATGCTTTTGCAGAAGTAAAGACTCATGATCCGTAAATCTTTTCTAACCGTATGATTCAATTATATCATCAGATGCACTCCACTACAGTACGACACGGAACCCTGTGATGATGAGAGGTAACGCGACTTAAGCCCCTTCGGGTTAGTGGGCTGCCTTAATACCCAATCGAAGGTAACCTCGGTAATTGTCTAGCAAAGATCTTTCTCTGGCTATCAAGTGCTTTCGCTTACTGCACGTAGCAGGCGGACGTTTAACCTGACGCGGGGTTTTGTTCCCTCGTCCGCAAATGTAAGCTTGATAATCTAGTAAAATTCAAGCCATTTGGTGCGAAAAACTCATGAGCATGATACTAATACCTCGACTGTTGACCAGAATTTTATTTGTACAAATCATACTAGAGTGAGTGATGGCCCGGATTTAGCGCTGGAGAATAGGTGCGTACATGTAATCCATCGCCAAGCGGCCTGCCCGATAGCCAAACACGAAATACGCGTATAGCGACGGAGCTCGGCGTATTTATGTTTGATACCAAATTCAAGAAAAACAATGACATAGATATGAAGTCAAGAGAACTGACATGCCTAAGGGAGTAACGCGATTTATAAATACCATTTTTGATGTCTTATTGCCAATCTTTGCACTGCATGCATACAGCCAGGCCTTCGTCTCTAGGCACCATTACCAACAATGCATTACCGCCAGTCACTCGTGTTTGGTTGTGTAGCAGGGGCGCTGGCACTTCCAAACTCCCAGTTTACTATGACAGCTGACGCAGTTGAACCTGCGCCACCAGATCCAGAACCTATTAGCCTTACGACACTACCCCTCCCACCAGTTGCACCTACCAACAAGACCGGGGCTTGCACGACAGACGTTAATCCAAATGGTACTGGATGCATGACCCTAGCGTCAAACGAGGACTTCCAAGCAGGTGGCTTCTTACCAGATGGGAAGCATGTCTTGGTTCTCGTCACCTTTACAGGCGCTCCTCTATCTCCGGACCCTGCCAGCGTTTACAATGGTAGCCAGATTATCGTCGTGAAAACTGACGGCAAAGAATTCCCCAGTGGCAGTCCATGGAAGTGTCTCACTTGTGGATTGGCTAAGGAAAACAGAAGCGGGACGGCCCCGACATACAACTATCCACAGGCATTCGGTGATGGAAAAAGAATCCTCTTCGGCACCAACATACTCGATTGCGGAGAGCATAAACTGGTTGACGCAGCCTGTACCCCTGAGCATACTCATGTCTACCCCATCAGGTGGAATACCAGCCCTGATGGGACTGGGGAGGGCGGCGCCATTCGAGAGCTGCGTCTGCACCCCGATGACGTGCATCTTGGATTCAGTGTTTTCACAACTACCGGTCGAAAAATTGGACAGTACGCGTACTTTGGAAAGTTGGAGTTCAACGGAAAGCCGACAGCTGGCACGCCGCTTGTCCCACGTTACGACCTAGTCAAAGTTACTCGACTTTTCAAACCAGAATCAGACCGACCTGTTGAGACGCATGGTGATACTATTATAATCAACCGGGAAGCCATAGATGTTGGCGAGCTCCGTGGATTCAGCGGCAGAGGGACCGAAGCCACCTATGTTGGGTATCCGGCTGAGTCCTCCAACATCGATGTCTTTGCTGTTCACCTACAAACTGGAAAGGTCCGGCGACTTACTAGCCACCCAGAATATTGCGATCCTATGGCTGTCTCCCCGGACGACCAATGGATCGTGATTGAGGATACACGCGGGACAGACCGACAGATGTGGCTTTCTGGCATGAGACAAATTCCGCCTATTACCGACCTAATCAGCACATCGGTCACGTCTGCGACCAGAAACAACGGACAGAGACGATTCTTCAGACCGTACCTTTTGGATCGCTATGGCGATCGAGGGGACTATTTCGGCCAGAAGGTCAATGGACAAGGGGAAGGTGTCCCTGGTAGTGGTGACTATAATGACCCCGAATGGAATGCAATGGCTGACCCTAGATGGTCTCCGGACGGCACTCAAATTGTCTATGGCGAGGTTCAGACGCTTCCTCCTGCATGCGGTGGGACAAATCCGCTTCCATGCTATCCGTCCAAAGAGCCAGGAGGTAGACGAATACGTGTGGTCTTGGCAACTCTGACTACTCGGAAGCCCCTCAATCTCCCCCCTGTCAATCCCATTTCAGACGAGGTCCCATGGGGTGTAAAGTATTCTTCAGGAGATGCTGACCCAGAACGGCCGGACCCAACAGCCGGAAACTATACACTGACGGGCCTCAGTTGCGGATATGCTGATGTTGAGATCGTTGGGGGAGTTAATGGATCTATCAATGAGATCAGTGTGATCTATCACAACTTCTCGGACGATGGATTGACGTTTCTGGAAGGATCCGAAACGGTTCGCGCCTCGTTTCCTTCCTTAACGCTCAGCCATGTTGGCTGGTATTCTAATCTCACGCAGACTGGGCATTCGATGAATACCAAGAAAACAAGCCCAGATGGTTTTCACCTCACTATTGATGTTTTGACGAACATCTTTCAAGCAAATGGGACCATGAACACTACTCTTGCTGGCCGTGTCTATACACAGCCTGCGAATGGATCATGAAACAAGGTAATTGCTAACTATTCCAACAAGCTATTCCATGAATATAGGACAATCTTTTTTTAGAGTGGCATTTGCTTATATTCCTCGAATGAAGTCTGATAGGGTTATACGGGGACATCCAGCGTGGCTAAGACGTTGGAGCCACATGTGCAGCACTGCACACCACTGAACCTTTACATAATAATGGCCCCTCAGAGTAAAAATTCTTTATGCTCAATTCGTCCCGATGGTGTTGCTCCATCAAACGTCTGTGGAACTCACCAGGGTGCAGAGCAATGGAGAAGTAAGAAATACCTCTTAACACCAGCCATACCCTACCCGGTTGACCACGCAGCAGGCCGTAAATGCCAAACCAAAGACTGTGGTAAAACGTATATAGTAGTGACTACACGGCAGTCAAAATTCCTTTTGTAGATGGCACAAGACTGATTGAATCGGAAGTTGTATTCATGTTAATTGTAGGGTCAGCAAACATCATAACTGACAACGCGCAAAGGATAGGTGAAGCCCGTCCCTCCTTTTCGGTAGAAAGAAAGGAGTTAGGAAAAAGAATAAAACAAGAAGAAAACTGGATCAATATGATCTATTAATGCATTCATCTTTTTATACTTTCCACTATTTAAGGCCAGGTACATCTTATCAGTATCTTTAACGATAACACTGTACTAAGATTGAGGAAACTATGCACTTCGTAAGGGATACTCATCCACCCTATACATAGACCTGGCAGCCACTGGCATATTGATAACTTGGCTGGGGTGAAATACGTTGAGGAGAATAGCGGCAAAGGACATGAGCGTTGCATCAAAGATATAGATCCAATACTCGTCTGCCTGCAGCGCTCCCTCTTTTCCAAGAACATATTCTGCAACACGGAAAACCGAACGAACGAGGATAAAAAAACTCGAAGCATAAAGGACCCAGATCAGCTTCTCCCAAGGAGTGCTTAAGATGAGAGACCGAGATGTTGGGCGAGAACGAATTCGCTTGTGGAAGACCACGGTGATGATCATGAAGAAGCCAAAGAAAACAATCTGGATCATTAATCCTCCAACAATCATATTCTCACCCTTTTCAACACTGTCTTGAGACTTTGCTGAGGCGAGCAAACCGCCGCCGCCGCTTTGTGCCAGGAAAGATAGCACATCGCCGATGACGAAAACCTTGGTCAACCACTTTGATCGAATTAAAGATAAGTGATCGGCATCTAAAAGAACTATCAACCGGCCCAGTATCATATAGATTGAAGCAGCAAGCAGTGCAGGGCCGAGCAGGAGCAATATTGACTGCATGATATATGGGTTCTTGGTGTAGTCTGGAGCTTGGTTTGCAGAAAGTGCACGACCGATGTAGCCAAATGCTTCGACTGTTAAGTATAAGTATTCTATCAATGATTTGGAGAAAAGGGATTCTCACACAGACAGCCGATGAGAAGTGGGATAAAGTACCATGTCCGATGCCGGAACATTTGCCAAACGTGAACAAGAGTGGTGGCCATAAATATGATGACGAATGTGGCGGCAGCTGGCAAGGAGGGCTCATAATTGTAAAAAGTAAAACCTGCCATCGTAGCGTTCTGGAAGAGTGATGCTGGTAAGAATGAATGTGGAGTGTTGTAAAGAGCTAGAAGTCTTATACAAATCAGTGTGTTCTAACAGTGGGTGAATAGAGCAAAAAGAAAAGGAAATGCAATGAAAGTTGATATAGAAGATAAGAAAATTGAGAACAGATAATGGGAAGAAGAGTCAGAGTTATATATCTTCGTACCTAAACTACGTATAGAACTAATGGAGTAGTTATGCATTGCAGTACGCGGACATGACCCCCGAATATTGAAAGAGGCAAGCACATCATACGGCAAGTTTTCCCTCACCAAGAAGTGGATTTGTATTATGCTTTATTTAGATTCATTCCCCTATAGATGCAGTTTCCGTAGCAGGTCAGCATGGGTCAATTGAGGTGGGCCTCCTGGCTATACACGTATAGCGGATTCGAGCAGGATAGTGGTACCTGCTGGCTCAGATCAGTATGACGGCCTTCGCGTATCGGTATAGACGGAATCAGTCGGAATTGATTATCTTAAACCCGCTTCTGCAGGTACAGAAAATGCATTAGTCCGTCTCATTCTACAATGTGATCCATGCAAAAAGAAATCCAGCATCATTGGTCGTAACATGTCAAAGTACTGAGTCAACTGAACAATGTTAGTATATGTGAATCAGTAGTATTTATTTATCTATTAAAAATCTACATCCTCTTTATCCCCGTAAAAGGGCGAAAACGGTTTCAAAACAGCGTTCATCATCAGGTTACAGTAGATTCCGCGATTGTGCGTGTTTGATAAGAGAGCGACGCACTTTTCCTTCTCGACCTATAGGTCAGCCCTCCTTACCCGACCTATAGGCTAAAAAGGTGCAACCTCAATCGCTAAATCCATCCCCAAATGACTCAAGAACTCTGCAGGCTATACAAGCCATCCCTAATTATGCAACACATCTAAAAGAAATAACACCATCTACCACACTTGTAGCATGCCAGTTCCTACCAGGATGCCTAGAGCCAACCCAAGAGTACTGACCAATCCTTGATGGGCAGCTTTGGTCAAAGCCTCGTTCCTCCTTCTCTTCAGTATTACTAGTCTCATCATTCTTATTGTCGGCGTCGTTATCCTTCTTGACCTTTTTTAGATCAGACTGCGGATAAATAAGAGGCACTGCGGGTACAGAAGTCGCGAGAACAATGTCTGTCGAGGCTTGATTGTGAGTTAGATAAAGTCATTCGTCATTGTCTCAGGTGGTCCGGTTCGTGGAACGACGGAAATCAGGTCCCAAGTCAAGGCAGTGCCATCCAGGACTGAGATGCGTTCAAGTTCGCCTGATCCATAAACTATGCAGACCTCTGTATACCTAAGGGAACTCTGTCGTCCAAGTGTCGAAATGCATTGTCCGAAGCTGTCTGCTTGATAGTTGCTGCGACTGTGAGTATGTCTCTTGAGTATGGAAATATTCAGTAGACCTACCTGGGACAACAATAGGCAAGAGTCTCCGAAGGTTCCAATATTTTGAGCCAAAACTCTGTAGGATGCAGAAGCCCGGCTCTAAGCATATGCGACATTCCTGGTGCTGTGAGTGCACCCGATGCACTAGCGTTACTGACGCTAGCATGCGCCAATGCTCCGACAGTTTCCCATCCTGAAGGGCATGCGATGGCAGGTGAGTAATACATATAATGGCCCTGAGCAAGATTTGTCCGCTGATTTTGATACAAAGAGTCCCAGGAGTTACCACTGGGGATGCATTTGTCCCAGGGTTTGATGCCACATGTAGGGGTCAACGAAGCCCGAACTGGGGTTATATTACATATATCCTTACAAATTTCGTCCATTCACAACGTGTTACCCAAGACCAACCCATCATCCTTGCCGTCTTATTTGTCTCTAGCAACATAATCGACTGTATGCTCTCAGCTTGCCTTTGTTTTCTATTTATTTTTTTATAATTTTAGTATCCTTTCAAATTTAAATTATTAAGTAGTAATACCTTAAAGATAATTTATTATATATTTATTTTAATTTATTAATATTTAAAACTACATTAATTAATAAGCTATAAAGGCTTAAGATTAAATAAAAAATATAATAAGCTTGCTAAAGGTTTTATTAAATATTTTAAATTAATTAAGCTTAATAT
>JABCJY010002063.1:0-17228 GCA_013184415.1 Fusarium concolor | reverse complement strand
TTCCATTATTTGACGAAAACTGATAAATGACAAGAATCTTGCGCCCGAAAATCACTCGAATTCATCTTTCTACAATGATATCACTGGGCTTCGTCGATGTGCGTGGCCGCCAAGTCGATGGAGGTGAGATCAGGATCGATGTTGGTAGCATCATTCTCCCCTGCATAATTATGCACCCGGCCCGATGGGTCGAGATGGGCCCTCTCTTGCCGAGATTACCTGCTCTCAGACTACCAATCCAAAGGCGCGTGGAGCGGATCGTCTTCAATTGTCTTTGCTGCACCAATGATATACACCACGATCGCATCATATTTCCCCCACGACATGCAGCTGTATGATTCCCGTGCACCTTTTACCTAATGAGGCAAGGTGCCCACTAGGCGTCGGATGTGCACATTGTGTTCCGTGCCTTGCACACCATCTCAGATCCAGCCGTCACGACAGGGGCTCTCCCTGTCCGTGTCCACTGTCTCGTAAACGGGAGATGCAGGATACAAATGTCGCATCAGGCTGCAGTGCTAATTGAGGCGACATACACACAGTAATGGTAAGTGACCGCTAACCTTTTCAGCATTAGCGGACGTCCATCACTCACTGGCCCACCGCGGCACATAGGCTAGCCGTTGTCCGATTGCATCACAGACGAGTGTAGACGCCGTCTTGCAAAGCGGAAAGTATGAATCTGGTCACACTAATTTCGAGTAAATTTTCCCCTTGAAGCCAAGTCGTATTGCCGGAGATGCGGAACTTTATTGCAACGGAATTGACGCGTGTCTCTTTACTGGGCGTATAAGAACGGGCGGATAACTCATGCAAGTGCGATATTCAGGCCAACGTCGCTACTAAGAACATTTAGCACTCTCATTATTGGTCCAGGTCATTTACTTCTCTTTCCTCTCGTTTTCCCACAGCAACTCATCTCAACTGCAATGCCTGCCATTCACTCAATGACGTCCAATGACAAATATAATGTCGCCAACGACGACCTAATACTCGTTGGCGACTCGACCGATTACGATTCCACTAAAGGTGATACCACCGACGATGATACTACTGACGGCCAAATCACCGACTACGATGTTCCTGACGACGATGACGACGATTCCATCCAAGACGACCTCGTCCGCCGGCTGGAAACTTTAGTAAGCAAATATCGCATCTATCATGCGAATTGGTGTTAATTCTTCTCATCAGTTAGCCTCGGCGCACCGTAAAACCGTAGTTTTGCCTCTTAGTAATCAATACCCATGTGCTTGCCAGGCCACCTGCAGACCTGTGAGGCTGCGATCACCCAGATACGGAGATGCTATCCTTACCCCTATTACGCGGCCCCTGACTGTTCACCTACATGAGGCCGCAGGATCGCCAACATGTTCCCATCCCCACCAGCCATGGCTACATCCCGCTTTCTGCCCCCCTGCTTCATCTTCCCTCGAACCGGTGAAAGCATCATTTACCGGACAACAGATTTCTCCAACGGTCATGCCTGCTACGCATCCGGGATTCATTTTTAATGGAGTCTCTATCAGTCCCTCACAATACGCGCATGATTTCCCCTTTGTTTTCGTTTTCATATACTGCGTAGGGAGTATGCCATGCATACAAGAACATCTGGTGCTCTTGCACTTTCATGAACTGAAGTTCGGTGTGCAGGGCGCTAGTGGCAGATTAGCACTCGGCAGATCGGAAGGCGTTCTAAGATTAGCGGCTGAGCTTATCATATCCTCCACAAGTCAGGCCTTTTTGCCCTCCCCTCCCCCATGTCAGGTTTTTTTTTCCTCTTCCTATTCCAAATCTCACTAAGCAATAGGACAAGAGATACGCTGCAATATGACAAAGCAAAATCTGGACGATGCAGCAACGCCTTTCCGAAAATTCTCGTCAAATCTGGGCCATTGCACTGGCTCTGAAGAGGACTGGAACAATCTTGCTGATGATTTGGCGAGAACTGCGAAGGTTGCACCGCTGGCTGGCCGTTTGACGAAAACATCCTGTGAATTACGTGAAGGAACTGGACAAGTTCATGTATATGCACAGCGACTTCGCAAATTTTTCAACCTTGTATTGAAAGGAGTGGAAACCACAAAAGACACTGCCGAAGGTCATCTCAAGAATATCGAGAAACGAAAGTTGCTGAAAAACACCAGCATTTATACTGTAATATTCCTGGGCATCACCTTCAGTGTTGCGATTGTCAAGAGCTTGGAATATTATGTTCTCCAAAGCATATGCGAGTTTGCTGAGCTACACATTCATGTTTTCGAACTGAAGGAAACTTTCACAAGACTGAGTTTCTCGATGTTATAAGGAGGAAGCATTCCCAAATGAGATGAAGGTATGTTTTCGGCTCTGCCGAGACAAAGCTCTGAGTCTCACGTTAAAAAAAGGTAAAGCAGTTCGGACAAGGTGTTGTCGTAGACCGTCGCGGCGCCTCTGTAAATCAGCGCGCAGCCAAAGACGCCCTAGCAAACGACAACAGTCCAGCAAACGATGATGTTGAAAGTGGGGCCGAAGAGCCACCTACGAAAAAGCGGAGATTATATCTTCAAGAAAAACACTCAGGTAAGCCACGAATGTGAGAGATTATCTCTGGAAACTAATTGAGATACAGTCCCAGAGCCCACAATGTCCCAGGCAGGGGGGTTATATATCCACATTAATGGCCACACAGCTGTAGCCTACGTACTGGGACATCTGGATCTAGCAAACCCAATGGTGTCATTGACCGTACCTGAGCATGGAAAGTTGTCATACTCAACGTTCTATCCAACAATCGAAATGGCAGAATCTCTCAAGGCCTCTAAAGTTGAAGGTGCGTTCAGTTTTGAAAACTCTTCGGCATGTCTGACTAAGCTATATATAGGCTCAGAATGGAGGCATATCTCATCGGACAGGCGGCCAACCGCAAAGAACACTAGACAAAGTCTAATATTTTTAACAGAGCGATTGAAATATATTCAGGATACAGATATACTAATGATCAGTCATGGGAACGAAGAGCAAGCATTTTTGATGTTCTGTCAAGACATTGATACGGGTAGAGCCCTTGAAGAGCTGCCGCCAAACCCCATGCTTATGGACAATTTGTCAAACTCGTAGAGGATATTGTCGAAGCTAGTGTAGGACTTCCTTGGCTTGACATCAACCTTCCGGTGTGATTGATCTGGATAGACTACACACTCAAGTTTCCTTTCAAATTGGCCTTTTTCGTCTGAGGGCCTTGCCCAAGCTGTAGTCACCCTAGAGAGCCCACCTAATGGAATATATGCCTCCTCAACCAGTAACATGTCTCCGTTCCGCAGAACAAGCTCCAACATATTACACTCGAGAAATCCTGGTGCGAGATAGAGAAGCCCAAACGTCGATGTGAGGTCATTCTCGACCAAGTAAGTCTCGACTGCTAGAAAGAAATCCGGATCCACTTTGCTTGTGTCAGGCAAGTCGCCCTCATGAAAATCGTAGGGGCAAAAGCCGTATTCTTGATGATATATATATTTGAGACCACAAACTTTACTATGTTTGAGAGTATCATCCACAGCTCTTGTCCAGTAGTAGAGACGTTTAGCGCGGGTTTCGGACCGCCCAGCCATTTGAAAGTCATCCAGTACGTCGTCGTAATGTGTATGCGGCTGATGCAATCCGAACAATTCTCCGACGCCGAATTTCCTGAATATCCAGTAGAGTTGAGGTAAGTGCTTGCGAACTTTCTGTTGGTCCTCGAGCAATTTGTTGTCCTTAGGGAGGCTGTTGATGCTACAGAAATTAGAAATTGCCTTCCAAATGAAAGATCGGAGGCCGCACATATCGGGAGCCCGTTCGAAATCTTCTCTTATAAGGAGCTTCTGAAGTCCAGGAATTCGATAGTCATTGACGGCTTGTGAACCCATGCCTAAAGACATGGAGATCTCGTGTCTATATGAAAAAGGAGAAAATGAAGTCAAATGACGCGATTCAGTAGCGACATCAGGCGATCATTCGTTCATCAAGCCTGAATTCTTGGAGGTATGCGACGCTCAACAGCGGTGACAGGTTGATTATTCAGTAAGGATACTCGTGAGACGAAGGAGGGAAAAATTATGGGGGGCCGTTGAGTGGAGTGCGAAGCTAATAAGACAAATTCGGCACGTGTCATCAGACCTCAGGGATGATATCTCCCAAATCAGTGGGATTTCTTGCATATCGGGGCCCTGCATATTTAGGCTTTAACCCAATCGTTTGTAAAAACAGGCGATCGGCTTGAGCATTTGATTGATAATGTGGATCCAGTAATTCCCTCATACCCTGCAGTGCCGGTTCAATCTCTATGAAGTATCGCACTATAGCTATCAGCTTATTTAAGGCAGCAGAGATTTTTCCACTTCTAAAAATACCTTTTGCCTGCGTCCAACCAAGGTGAGGCTGAAGAGTCCCCGTAAGTGAAGACTATTGGATATTCGCATTTCAATAAAACAGCCACCTGCGGCCAAGAATCCTGACTCTGTGTATCATTGGCTCAGTTCTTCGACCGTACCAATTAGATCGGTTCTTGGCAACAAGGATCATTGTCCGCGAGCGCTATCGGTACATACCTTGGCCTTTTCAACTGAAACTACAAACTGTGTTCCGTATTACTTGGCCATAAGTACTATAAAAATATTCTCAATAAGGTTTTGAAAGATCTTTGCAATATAGAGTAGAGACAGCTTACGTGACATGACCCTTCGTGCCTTAGGTTTTGATCATTTATTGACCCATACCAAAGCCAAAAGATTACTTGGCATATTAGTCAGCTGCGCCTTGCCTTTACCAGACAGGGCTGGCGTCCAAAAGCAACTGGGCAAGCAATATCTTACCCCAGCTCACAACTCTTTCACTAACCCCTCTTTCTGGTTTGTGAACAGCAGGCATTTATTATTCCTAGACCTACCAACTCATTGCCGACACTGATAATAGTTCGTTGCACAAGGTCTGTCGCCGCCTTTCTCTCCTCAGATTCCGAGTATTCAGTTTCGCACATGCGCTGTTTATATCCTGCGCTGTTGTTGGCCTCAGCATCAGACGCAAGTCTGATTCCCTCGCCAAAGCCTGATTTTTGACGTTCTAATGGAGGGAAAACATCACAACACTCTAACCCACAGCGACTATACCGTGGGATGGATCTGCGCATTGCCTAAAGAGTTAACTGCGGCGACGGCGATGCTAGATGAACGCCACCCGGATTTATCGAAACCATTGAATCACAACAATGCATACACTCTCGGGTCTATTGGAGGTCACAATATTGCCTTGACTTGCCTCCCTAAGGGTATAATTGGGAATATTCCAGCAGCAACAGTTGTTAGCTGCTTGGTAACCACTTTCCCATCTATTAAGGTGGGCCTAATGGTTGGCATTGGAGGCGGTGTCCCATCTAATAAGGTTCGCCTGGGTGATGTTGTGGTCAGCACAGCTTCTGGACAATTTCCGGGTGTGGTAAAATGGGATTCTGGCAAAATTCATGATGATGGAGAGTTTGAACGAACTGGGTCGCTAAATAATCCTCCACAGTCACTGCTCACAGCTTTGTCAAAGCTAATCACTCATCACGACCTGGTGGGAACCAAGATTCCAGAGTATCTTGAAGAATTGAAACAAAAGTGGCCAAAACTAGCTTCGAAATCTTTACGGACTGATTGTCTGAAAGATCTATTGTTCAAGTCAAGCTACAGTCATGTAGTGGCACCATTTGTGGATGACAGAGATGACGACGACGAAGAAGAAGAAAGTTGCCATCTTTGTGATAAGGCTATGGTAGTGAACAGGAAGCCTCGGGAGATGCGCATTCATTATGGTCTCATTGCGTCAGGAGATAAGCTTATCAAGGACGCTGCCTCACGGAACCAACTCAACAAAAGTCTAGGAGGTCATGTGCTCTGTATCGAGATGGAAGCTGCAGGACTTATGAATAACTTCCCTTGTCTGGTCATTCGAGGTATCTGCGACTATGCAGATTCGCACAAGAACAAAGATTGGCAAGAGCATGCAGCTGTTGTGGCTGCCGCGTTTGCGAAGGAGCTTCTGCAGTTTGTTCAGGCGGGTGAAGTGGACAGAGAGCGTCCCATGAAAGACATGCTTCAAGATGGTTAGTCCCTGTCAACTTAAGTCAATAGTTGGCTCTAACTCAAAGGCAGTTCATTTCATTGTTTCTGAAACACGAGGAATTGTGTCAGCAACACGGGAGGATGTTAACCAAATCAAATCCGAGCAAAAGACAAGTCAGGACATCCGTATCCTGGATTGGCTCACCAAGGTTGATTATGGGCTGCAACAAAGCCAATACCAAAGCCTCCGACAAGTCGATACTAGCGATTGGCTATCTAAAACGAAAGAGTTCAATACCTGGCTAACCACAAGCGGGAAAACTCTGTTTTGCCGGGGTATCCCAGGGGCAGGTAAAACAATTCTGACTTCGATTGTCATAGATGGCCTGATTTCCAAATTTTGGAACAACCCGAATATTGGAATAGCCTATATTTACTGCAACTTTCAGCGACACGACCAACAAACCCCCGACCAGCTGTTTGCAAGCCTCTTGAAACAGCTTACCTTGAACTTATCTTCGCTACCAGAGTATGTGCACAGGCTTTATGATTTGCATCGACAGAAAAGAACACGCCCGACGACCCAGGAGATCTTCAGTGCTCTCCAAAAGGTTATTGCACAGCACTCGAGAGTCTTCCTTATCATTGATGCACTTGATGAATACGGGATAAACGGAAGCTCAAGAGAGAGCTTCCTTGGACAGCTTCGTCAACTGCAAGAACAGTATGGGATCAATATCTTTCTAACGTCTCGCTTCGACATGAGGGTCAACATAGAGATTGATCATAAATTTAAGCACATGATGAAGCTGGAAGTTCGTGCAGCTACAGAGGACATAAAAAGATATGTTGAAAGCAATTTGAGCGCACTTCCGCCGGTTATCAAACAAAGTGCAAACCTACGGAGGAACGTCATTGATAAGATCTCGGAGTCTGTAAAGGGAATGTACGTTGAAAGGTAATAAGAGACTGAATAAAATGCTCACAACTTGCAGGTTTCTCTTGGCCCAAATCTACATAAGATTGCTAAGCTATAAAACGTCAGAGACTGAGATCTTGCATCAATTAGCGGCCTTCCAGGAACTCGGGAAAGGGGAAGACGAAAGAGGAATGGCCAAAGCACTTACCAAAGCCTACAAGCAAACGATGGAAAGAATAAAAAAACAAGAGTCAACTTACGTCACACTTGCCAAGAGAGTGTTGTTTTGGGTTACACACGCCAGGAGAGAGCTTACAGTCATAGAGTTGCAACATGCTCTGGCAACAAGCTCAGTACAACGCCAAGTTTTCGATGCAGACCTACCGTTTGAAGAGTTACTGGTCGCAGTGTGTGTTGGGCTTGTAGCAATCGATGAGACGAGGAATATCATCCAACTGGTCCACTACACTGCCCAAGAATACATCAATAAGACCCCTGAAGAGCTACTCCCCATTACAGAAAGGGAAATGGCGAGTGTCTGCGTTACTTATCTTTCATTTAGCCCATTTGAAGGCGGCTATTACAGGAAATGGGAAGAACTGGAACTGAAATTGCGAATGTACCCATTCTATCATTACGCAGCAAAGAACTGGGGACACCATGCTCGAGAATCATCAATTTCATTCCATGAACTTGATAGGTGTCGAACAGGAATCGAGAGATCGGCCTGCGTCCTTCTGGTCAACGAGTCATTGTTTGGGCATACCTACTGGACAGATCCTCCGAGATTACTGACGAGAATTCATTTGGCGGCATACTTCGGACTGGTAGAAGTTGCTGAAACTTTATTGGCAGCGGGGCATCATGTGGATTCGACAGACAGTCACGGCAGAACTCCTATATCATATGCAGCAGAACATGGGCACGACAAACTTGTCTCGCTGTTGCTTGAGAACGGGGCTAACTCGAACTTCGAAGCTCTCCCGGAATTTGATGACGGCAAACTACATGCCGGCCGGTCGCCGCTTTCGTTTGCCGCAGAGTACGGGCATGTGTCTGTCACCAAGATCTTACTTAATAGCGGCGCGAACCCAGACTCACAATTCGGAAATAACATATGTTACAGATGGACTCCTCTTTCGTTCGCTGTATTTCATGGGCACCAAAGTGTTGTTCGGGTATTACTTGAGAGCGAAGGTCACACCATACGATCCGAGTTATCAATTGCAGCACATAGAGGGCACGAGCATATTTTGCGCCTCTTGTTGGAGAAGGGAGCTTTGATCAATTACCAAGGAGACGTCCTCGGTCATTCGCATTATAATGGGTGTACGGCCCTCTCTATCGCAGCAGAGGAAGGCAACGAGGCTATTGTCAAATATTTGCTCAAACAGGGAGCAAATCCCTCCACCTACGGCAGCGAAAGGCGCTTGGGGCGAACCCCTCTAATATTTGCTACAATAAATGGGCATTACGCCGTTATTGAGTTGTTGCTCAATGCAAGCAAGGATATGATAAATTCTTCTGATTATGATGGACAAACGCCACTGTCATGTGCTGCATGTTGGGGGCATGAGTCTATCGTGAGCCTGTTGCTCGGGCAAGGAGCCAACCCCGACCCAAGGCCAGAAGTCAACATGAGCCGTCACATCGAAGGAAGGTTTAGGCCATTGGCTCGCGCGGCTAAGAGCGGCCATTATTCAGTTGTGCAACTATTCTTGTCCCGGGGTGTTCATCCCGACTCGGGAACTGCCAAAGGTTACCAAGAGAGAACAGCCCTCTCTTGTGCAGCTGAAATGGGCTATGCGGATGTTGTGCAGCTACTGCTATCACATGGAGCCGATCCGAATTCAGAAGCCAACGAGACTGGGCTCTGCCAGAGAACACCGTTATCATTTGCTGCAGCAGGGGGCCATGAGGCCGTTGTCAAATTACTGCTGCAGCATGGAGCGAACCCTGAACCCAGAATTGCTGGAGCTATGAGCAGCACATTCACGCCGTTTTGGCTTGCCGTATCACATGGGCAAGGAGAGATCGCGAGACTACTACTCGAAGCTGGTATAGTTCAGATAGACTTGCCAGATGAGGACGGGCGGACACCACTGTCTCACATGGCACAGCATGGCCATGAAGCAACTACACTATCACTCCTCCTGAGAGGAGCTAAAGTGGATTCTAGAGCCACCAAGGGCAGGTCACTTGGATCGCGCGGCTTCGAGGGAAGAACACCACTGTCATTTGCCGCAGGGCACGGGCATGGGAGCGTTGTTCAACTTCTCATCGCACATGGAGCCGATGTGGAATCTAAAACTACCGGTGGAATCTACTGGGCTGGAAGGACACCCTTGTCTTTTGCGGCACAAAACAAGCACAAGGCTGTTGTTGACATGTTACTCCAGGAAGATAAGGTTGAGCCAGATTGCGCAGGTGCAGACGGTCGAACTCCTCTGTCATATGCTGCAGAGGCTGGCTGCGGGTCAATTGTTCGGTTGTTAGTTGAAAGGGGAGTTTGTGTGGACTCTAGATGCACTGCCAGTCCTTGGGATGTTGATAAAACGCCGTTATCATTTGCAGCTGAATTCGGCTGGGAAGAGGTTATTCAAATATTACGTGAGAGCGGAGCTGACAGAAACTCTAAGGATATAAAGGGGCGGATCCCCTTGCGGCTAGCTATGCTGCAGGGCCAAGAGAAAGTGTTACACCTACTGTAAGATAAAATGAATGGCATAAGCCTTTATCACAAGTTTTCAGGAGGTGGAGCTACTTGTAAAATATTCTTTTTAGGATGAACCTCTCTTATTCTTGTCTCAGTCGTTGACTTAGCTTTCAAGTCTCACACCCACACTATACAAGTCGCTTGGGCTAGTTTACTACAATTTCTAAGAGTATATTATCTTAGAAGTACGGAGTGGAGTAGTGTTTACTGGTGTACTTGCTCCCTACTGTGGGGACAGGCACTTGTTCAAAACGGTAACTTTGACCGCTACTCTGCATTGAAAAGTAAGCGTCTCTTGATCCCCGCTTATGTATGATTCCACATTAGTCAAAGATCTGACGAGTTTCTTCCCACAAGTTGAATGAATATTGCGAGGAGCTTCATTTACTCTATTTTCCTTAGTCCGTTGAGATTGCAATTTTTCGGAGCCAGGAAGACCTCGAATTGCTACTGCAGCTTACAGTTATATCACTACTGTACAATGAAGCGAGGCTGAACATAATCTCCCAATCAATCTCGTCCCACGATTTCTTCCGAGTTCTGGAACAGGGAAATAAAGATCGGATATCAGCAGGTGCAATGATGGCAAATGGGTCAAGTGAAAAGACGACGAAGCTTCACTTGGCAGCACAATCCGGACAGATCGAGCTTGCTGGAAAACTCATCGAAGAAGGATGCACAGTCGATCCAAAAGACAGTGATAAGAGAACCCCACTATCCTATGCCGCAGAGCGGGGAGACAACGAACTTATTAAGTTACTACTTGAGAACGGAGCAGAAGTAAACTCTCAAGCTATTGGGAAGTATCGATATGGCGGACGGACACCACTATCATTTGCTGCAGGCCTTGGTCACCTATCCACCACTAAGATTCTACTCGACAGCAAGGCGGACCACAATCTGGCATGTGATGGTGTTATATTGGGTGGAGTGACGCCCCTAGCGTTCGCAGCAAAGAATGGACATGTTGATGTTGCTCGGTTATTGCTGGAAACAGGAGTCGACGACTTAGGAATCGCCTTGTTACTAGCAGCCGAAAGTGGGCACGAAGGTATTGTGCTTTTCATGCTAGAAAATGGCGCGGCGATCGATTATCAACCCGAGAATTGTGGCAACCTCTATAAAGGGCGGACAGCACCCATTATTGCAGCAAAAGAGGGTCACGAAGCTATCGTTCGACTTTTGCTTGAGAAAGGTGCCAATCCCCATCTTGCAGCGGCTCATAGGTCACAAGGAGGGCAAACTGCCTTTTACTATGCTACAGAAAGTGGGAACATGGCCATTTTCCAGATGCTGCTTTCTGCAAGCAAAGATGAGGTTAATGTTGCGGACGGAAGTGGAACAACACCACTCCAACTGGCTGCCACTCATGGATATGAAGATATTGTACGTATCCTACTTGACGAAGGAGCGCATATTGAAGGCAACGAGGAAGCCGGACGGACACCTCTATCATTCGCGGCACAATACGGCTATACATCGATTGTGCAGCTATTGATCGATAAGGGCGCTGATCCAGATTCCAAAGCTACACGCTACTTCAACAGTGCTAAAGGGAGGACTCCCCTATCGTATGCGGCAGGGAATGGGCATCTCGATATCATCCGGCTATTACTGGAGAATGGCGCCTGCGTTGATTCAGAGGGTACTATGCACAATTACCATGGAAAGACACCGCTCTCAGTTGCAGCAGGAAATGGGAGTGAAGCTGCTGTTGAGCTCCTCCTTTCTTATGGCGCCGATCCCAATTCCGAGACAAAGGACCCTGAGTATCTCGGGAGGACTCCTCTCTCATATGCAGCGGAACAGGGTTATAGGAACGTCGCTGAGATACTTCTTCAACATGGAGCGAGGCCAGAGCCTTCGGCTGATGAACTGAACAGTGGTGTACCTACACCACTGGTATTAGCTGCTCTTAGGGGACATGATGAGATGATGCAAGTACTTCTTGATGCTGGCGTTATTCATATGGACGTACCTGATAAGAGCGGAAGAACGCCACTGAGCTACATGGCGCAGCATGGCCATGAGAGAATGATTCGCCTCTTGCTAGAGAAAGGAGCGGATGCCGACTCAGTAGGCACGGGGCCTTCTATCTTTAATTACCGCGACGAAACGGGAAGAACGCCACTATCCTTTGCTGCTGAACATGGGCACAAGAGCATTGTCCAGTTGCTTATCGCGAACGGGGCCAATTTGGAGTCAAAGACCTCTGGTGACACTGTAGGCAGAATGGAAGTGCTGGGGAGGACACCATTGTCTTTTGCGGCAGAGCATGGGTGGGGAGGGATTGTTCGGTTGTTGATTCGGAATGGAGCTGATGCTGCTTATGAGGATGTTGAAGGACGCAGTCCCCTGAAGTTAGCTGAGGAAAATGGCCATGCGGAGGTGGTGAAGATACTATTAGACGATAGGGAGAATGGCAGTGAGGAAAGGGCGCCCGTTTCTAGGTAGAGGTATGGATAGATCAAGCAGAAGGGGACAAGTAAAGAATAGATTCAGTGCAAATGTCGGTATTAAAAAACTTAGTCGTCTACTTGGGTTATATGTATTCCTGCTTTTCACCCCTGTTTTCATTGGTAGCATCAAGACCGGAGACCCTCCCTCCTCCCACAGACAAGATCTTAGTCTGTTTCTTGTAAGTGGAAACCATTTTATTCCTGGCATGAAAATGTGGCAAGGCGTCTCTGCCTGACCGGAGTGAGCTTTGCAAGCTTGTCCTTGCAGATGAGGCGCCTATCAAACTACCCAGTTCGTATTCCGACGACGAATTCAGTGGCTCGACATCGCCGCCATTGAAGTTGAGCATATAGACACCTGTGAATATAGTGGGGAGCCCGGCAACCGGTGGCGTCGCCTACATGTTGTCGGTAACGTTGAATCGATCAAAGAGGATGGCTATGCTGAATATTAATTTATTTAGAACGCCGCTCTTCATTGTAAGGGTTCAGCCCTCTAGACAACGAATTCTCATGGCACCTACCAATAAAAATCGCATTCTGCTCGTCTCTCATACCAAAGAATAGATATAGTTGTCCTTAAGTCAAATCACGACAAATCATCAGTCTCAGACTTTGAACAAGTTTCGCCTTTATATCACTTTTAGCGCTTTTCTGAAGCAGGGTTGATAGAGGCGAGAACTAGACTCAAAGCAGCATATCTACACTTATGGATGTTGTACAGGGTAAGTGATGGAAACAACAAATAAGTCGACATCTCAATTGTTTGGCGATAACTCAATTGCGATCGCTCACACATCTTACGTGTAATGAGAATACTCCAAGGGATATCCAGCGCCCACTAAGTTCTGTTTAACAAGATGAGTCAATGGTTCTGTTCTTTTTTTGTTTTTTTTTTTTTTTTCAAATACAGAAATTATAGCGCTGTCACGCTTACATGAAGGATCTCCCAAGCCCAACGAGGAGACGAGTCATTTGAGTCCATGAGAATATTGCAAATTGTTATTGGACACAAGGATGTTCTGGCCAATTTGTATTCTAAGGATTGCTGACAGGCTTGCCAGTCTAGGGAATCACCGCGACCCACTCTTAGGCCCGTGTGGAGGAGTTATTGGCTTATCTTATCTTCACATGACCGTTAATAAACTCCATAAGCGCTAGGAGACTCTAGTATGAGAGGGATCGAGGCGAAGAATAATATGGGCAAATGTCAGATTTATGATTGTAGAAAAAGTAACTCAACCAGAAGCTAGATCCTCTTTCCCATTGCTCCTTGTTGCGACTATCTAAGCCATTCCGCTGCATGTCTTTTAAATAGCCATTATTTTTATAACCCTCTCGAAGCTCTTGTACAATGCCGGGTTACAGTTCTCAGTGGACAGAATTGTTCGAAATCGACGCAAAAGCCGCCGCGGATTTGCGGGACCTGAACGATGAGGACCTGCGTTCTTTTGCAACAATACAGGATGGTTTCTCAGATGAGCTTCAATGCAAAGCTTCATCTTACGCATATTATGTTCTCTTTGAAAGAACGGACTCAACAGCAGACCTATTGGAAGGTATCAAAGTGGTCAAGCAGTGGCTCAACCTGGTGCCCAACGGCGATCCACAGCGGGAATGCCCACTTAATATTCACTATATGATGTCTGGAGAACTGATACACAAGAACCGGTGAGTACTTTGTCATATTGCCGATTCTGCCCAGTGCTGACAAGTTTATGTAGAGTAAACGAAGTCTCTCAGGGCAACAATATTACAAGCCCAGAAGTTCAAGATCAATCAACTGAAACCGAAAGAGGCGATTCAGTTTCACGAGATGCCCTGTTATATGGAACATTTCTCAGTAACATGGGAGGCAATGCTCTCCAGAGGCTCGAGGAGGACCCTGTTGGGAATATCAATGAGGCGATCAAATATTTCAAATGGGCTCTTGATGTGCCGTGCGGTAAGCCTACTCAAGCAACACGGATGCATAACCTTTCTGGTTGCTATGGTACCAGATTCGAAAAGACTGGTAGCGCAGAAGATCTCGACCTTGCAATTGACCTTGCGAGAAGGACTACCGCGATTGAGTCGCAACATCCGCTTGAAAAGGCTCGCTCTTACACAAACTACGAGAACTGGTTGGGCAAGAGATTTGAACTTTCCGGACAAGATGGCGATCTACAACAAGCTCTTCACGCCGCTGAGATGGCGGCTGCGCTTACTCCGGACGGCCATCCAGATTTTCCAGGACGATTAAATGCTCTTTCCATCAGACTTTGCACCAGGTATCAGCACAGTCGCTCTGATGCTGACCTTGCCAAGATCATGGAACTTAAGGATAAAGCATTGCAAGCCATGAACAATTCAGATAAATCTAAATACCTGAGCAATATCGGATCGAGGTTTATCGATGTGTTCCTTGAAGGTTCCGTGGTAGATGACCTAGCCCTCTCACTCGAGGTTACACAGCAATCAGTCGAAATTGCATCTCAAGAGAAGGACGGTCAGTTGCCACAACATTTAATGAATCTCGCCATGGTACATTACGTTTACTTTGAACAATCGGGAGTCTTGAAACATCTAGACATGGCTATTGAGCACGCCGAATCGGCATTCGGCAAATTTTCTCGCAAGGGTCCGGGCTTCATTTTGAGGACGAAGATTTTGGAGACCTGGCTTCGCTTAAGATCTATATGCACTGGCTCACTGGATGATATAAATCGTTGTATCCAGCTGCTCGATTCAGCACTCCAAGAGATGCCTGAAAATCGCCCAGAACGTGTAGAGCTTTGGAGCGAGATTAGTGGCTCTCTTGGAAGGCGGTTCGAAATAACCTCGTCCGTCACAGATCTGGAGCAAAGCCTCCAGTATGCAGAAAAAGCAAAGGAATTCGGGCCCGGAGACTCAGAATGGCTGTCTTTAGTGAACAACCATGCAATTAAGCTTGGGAAGCATGGGGAAGAAACAAAGATGACGGATTCCCTTGATCAAACAATTGAGCTTTTGAGGACGGTTCTTTCGGGCCTTCCTTCTGAAGATACAAATCGGCCAATGGCACTTTGCAACCTAGGAGATTGGCTGGGCCGACGATTTAGGAGGGATACTCTGAAGAAGGATATCGATGAAGCCATCAGTCTCCTTGAAGAGGCTCATAAAGAGTTTCCTCCTCAACACTTCAACCGAGAGGGATGTCTGAAGGCATTGGGAACTTGGTGTAGCGAGCGATTTGAGAGGTTTCGAGAACCACAAGATGAGGCTAAAGCACTTTCATTATATAAGATGGGGTCAGAGATTACTACAGCTACTCCTTCCGTTCGAGTTGAGCTTGCTCAAAGGGCCGCCAGCATTCACGCTAAAAGGGAGGAGTGGAAAGAGGCTAGTGATTTGCTAGAAAGCGCCATTGATCTTCTCCCCCTTGTCAGCCTGAGGCCACTAAAACACACAGAGAAACAGGAAAAGCTAACAGAGTTGTTTGGCTTGGTCTCGGATGCAGCAGCCTTTAGTCTGAATGCGTACAACAAGCCATATTACGCTCTGCAACTCCTTGAGCGTGGCCGTGAAGTGATTTCAAGTCTGTTGATGGACATGCCTGGGGATATTCATGACCTTGAGAGGAAGCATTCCGAACTGGCCAACAGATTTCGTACTTTAAGGAGTCAGTTAACTATTCCGAGGGACATATGGAACTCTTCGTCAACTACGGTTGTTCCTGATGAGACACGGGCCCGACACCGCCAGGCGGTACATGACGACTTCGACAAACTTATAACTAAGATACGAGGGAAGATAGAGTTTCAAAATTTCCTCCTTCTGCCATCCGAGGAGCAGCTCATGACTGCAGCTGAATCTGGTCCGACTGTTATTATCAACACAAGTCGCTATCGATGTGATGCATTTCTTATCCAAAAGGACAGATTTCACGTTCAACGGCTGGCCAATCTGACATTGGAAAATGTGCAGAAGCATGTAAAGCTTCTTAAGTCATCGAGCTCAAGAGCGGACACTACTATGGAAACGCTTCTGCACTGGCTTCAGGACACAATCACGGGCCCTTGTCTAGACGCCCTCGGCTGCGCAAAACCCCTTTCAGCCGATTCTTTGCCCCACGTTTGGTGGATTCCGACTGGACTCACAAGTCAATTACCTCTCCATGCTGCAGAGGACTATCAGAAACGATCTTTTGATACAGTTCTTGATCGAGCGATATCATCATATGCACTGTCAGTCAAGGCATTAGTGCGTGCGAGGCAGGCTACTATGCCTAAGCTTTCCAAAGACTCAGACGTTGCTCTTTTAGTATCAATGAAACAGACGCCGGACATTGTTGATGGAGTCGTTCGTTTTGCTGAAGACGAGGTTACCATGCTGATGGATATGTGCAAGTCTCTTGGATTACTCCCCATAACCCCCAAGCTTCAGAAAGACGATGTTCTAAGATCCGTAAGAACATGCAAAGTGCTTCACTTTGTTGGTCACGCGCGTTCAGATCCGGTAGAACCTTCGAAGAGCTGCCTACTACTGAATGACTGGAAAGCGAATCCACTAACGGCGGAAGACATCCAAAACTGTCACATTGACGAGAACCCACCATTCCTTGGATACTTCTCAGTCTGTTCAACGCGTGGAAATACAGACGTCAAGTTCGCTAACGAGGGAACTCATCTGATAAGCTCACTACAACTCGCAGGCTTGCGACATGCAGTTGGAACTATGTGGGAGGTGCCGGACAGATATCGTGTTGATGTCGCGAGGATGTTCTACAAGACGATTAAAGATGATGGCCTGACGGATATTAGTATCTGTCGAGCGTTGCACGAGGCAGTAAAGGCATTACGGGATGGTCAGATTTCAGACGTGACCCAAGCAATGGGCGAAGTTAGTCTGGACTTGGAGAAGTCTACAACGGGACCAAAGAACTTTCACTGGGTTCCATTCATTCATTTCGGCTGTTGAGTATTATAACATATACGAAACAAAACTTTCCTGTCAGATCTTCTCGTTTCACCTTGGCAAGTCTTAACTTCCCTCATGTCTAATAATTTTATAGTAGTGCATGAAATATCCCTAAGTAAAGCTATAAGTATTATTAG
>JABCJY010002060.1:0-10161 GCA_013184415.1 Fusarium concolor | reverse complement strand
TGTATAGAAATAAAAAAGCGAAAACTATTCCAAATCTTAGTAAATAACAGCAATGAACCCCGGAAGTTGATGATTTTGCTGACTTCTATCTGAGCTTCTATAATTATCCGTGGAGTGGGAGCTTTATCGGCCTGTCTCCTCCTCAGTCTAAAATACAAATACTTTTTTAAATATATATACAATACCTCGTGACTTTTATTTATACATAGGGGCTAAATAGCATGGCTGCTATTAAGACGCAGCACGGCCCGCAGGGGTCTGACCTCGTATAACGAGTCTTGGCAGGGGAAAGACTTCTATTCTCGGCACTTCGCCCGAGCGGGCTCAGGGGTTCAACTCCCGACATAAAATGCTTCCTGATCGCTCGAACTTCCATTATCCCGATCATCGGTACTTTCTTGCCTCCGACCCTCAAAGATGCGCTTCCATCAGACCTTGGCTTCAGTCGCCTATCTGGCTATCGGTGTCCGGGCACATTTGCCTATTCATGCGCGAAACAACGACGACTTAACTGTCGCCCTGCATCGCGTCAGTGGACAACCGACCAAGGTCAATGTCTCGCTCACGAACAATGGCGCCTCCGATCTGAGCTTGCTCAAGATTGGCACTATTCTTGATGAGAGACCAGTCAAGAAATTGACGTTGATGGATGAGAACCGTATGTACCCATTTAAACATCATTAAAATTGCAGACTTCTGACTTGACATAGAAACCGAAGTTCCATTTTTGGGCATTGGGCTGGAGCTATACTACGACGCCCTCAAGGCTGATCACTTTGAGAAGCTGAGCTCTGGTTCATCCATCTATCGCGTTGTGGACTTGGCTACTACGCATGACTTGAAGCCTGGTACATACTCAGTGTACGCCGAGGGTAACCTTCCATCAGCTTCTGGAGAGTCAGATGAGCCAACTTCAGTCTCGTTCAAGTCTGAAGCTATCTCGATCAAGGTCACCAAGACCTCATCGGCTGAGGTGACACAGAAAGCATCGAAGCGCACTATCATGCAGAATGAGACATGCACCCCTGAGCAACTGGAAGCCACCGTGAATAGCGTCAAGAACTGCGAGGTTCTTGCTCGAGCTGCTGCCAAGGATGCCTCTGATATCAACTCAGATCGATTCGTGGAGTTCTTCAAATCCAACGAGACCAGCGCTCGAGAGCTCGTTACAGGCCGACTCCTTGCCGTCGCTGAGGAATGTTCCACCTCAAACAGTGGCAACACAAAGATTGAGTGCAAAGACCAGTATGGATACTGTGAATCCGACGGTCCTTTGATTGCCTATACAACCTGGGTTAACGGCTGGGTTACTATGTGTCCGTTGTTCTACGATACGTTGCCGGCCGTGCCACAGAAGTGCCACAAGCAAGATCAGGCTTCCACGACACTTCATGAGATGACACATGCCAGAGCTGTTTATGAGGAAGTGGCTTCTACTCAGGACTATGCTTATAGTTATCCGAACGTAACTGCGTTGGATCCTCTCACTTGTCTTTACAATGCTGACTCTTATTCTTTGTATGCCAATGGTAAGTTTACTGATTTATCTTCGACCCATAAAGAGAGTTATCAAATGTGCTAATAAGTTTCAAGCTGTTTACCTAGATTGCGAGGTTCTGTTGCCTTAGGGGTTGTGTATTAGAAGACTTTTGAGTTATTCAAGATTCATAATCTGGAATAATCTGTATCTCATCGTTGCTTGGTAGATTCCAACAAGCTCTTGGATTACTCAGTGCCAAACTCGAACTTGAGTAATATCAGAACAACCGACATATTCTAGTCAGTCCATGCCTGCTTTTCAGCACGACTTCTAGATGGCCAATATAATTCTTCTGCCTCCTTTTCCCAGTTGCCTATTCAAATGTGTCAATAAAGACCCTTCTGCAGCGAAAAATATCTAGATCTTCCTACCATGACATGTTACACTCGGGGACAGATAGCTGTACGCCAAGCATTTGCCCTTGCAGACCTTGCCCTTGCTAACACCATTTGCTTCCTCTATCAGGTAGCAAGTATACGCGCATTCAGCCGCTTTCACCTGTCGTTAGCTGTAACGTAATATATGAGAAAAAGACATGTCCACATACGGTCTTCGAAATTTTCAAGATACATGTCTCCTTTTCCGTCTTTGCAGTCGGGGGTGTTGATGTTGACGTCCTCATCTTTGATTACCCCCATATCGACGTACTGAGTGACAATTCCAACGGCCGCAGCGGCACCCATGATGTTGAAAGTGGCGAAAGCGAGGAAAAGCTTCATCTCGGTCAATCTGCGGGGATGAGGAGAGACTTGCGTGATAGCTAATGGCAGTTTTCTGAGTCTGGATATAATGTTCGGCCTGTCTTTTCGGGCTATGATGAAATTGTCCTTGCAACAGGTGATGCCCAGCGATGAGAAGATGTGTCCTGATTCACCCAACAAACTCTAATCTCAGACCCCGGGTCAGTCTTCCGACAGGGAACAGGTCATCTTATATATCCCAAAGAGGGGGAAAGAAGCTAGATTCTTGTACTCGTCAATGACTACGTGACTGTGAAGTCAAAGTTGCGGTCTTGGTCTGTTATTTGTGATTGAGCCTTGTGGGCTGAAGCATTGAGTTTCCACCTTATCTTAGTAGCCATTGGCTTTTATAATGACATATCAAAGCTAAAATGAGTACATTAATAATATTTCTTCGCGGGGAATATCCTGTAAATTTTTGCACCGACTCGACGGCCTGAAGGACTGCACATTTTCCTATCTTTACTCTCAATTTCGTCGAATTTCCAACTGCTAAACACCACATTAGAGTTTGTAAGCTGAAATTTTCGCAAGCTTGCAAATTATGATACCAGAACATGGCAGATGTCTCTTTCGCCTCCGTGATGACGAAACCAGGAGAGGCAAAGCGTGAGACTCATACTTGCGCAACTCACGGCGCTATCGGGAACTGTGATAAACTTCAGTTGTCTGAAAATCTACAAGAATGCAAAGGAGCTACTGAATAGCTATTTTCTTCTCTTAGTAATAATTCTCTTGTTAGCTGCCTGAACTAATTCTGCTCGATCACTAATGTATCAGAACTTCGTGTATATTTTTATATAAGTCTCTTATTGTACGAGTTTGAAATATGTCAAGAAGGAATATGTAACATAGAATTGTATACAATCTCATTCATCATCCCCAAGAAAATTCATCAACCAGTGCGCTTAGTTCACATGGGCGTTGAAGTTGGTGACGGTAAGCTTGGCGTTTTGACCAGTGAAAGGCTCGGTACCGAACTGGAAGGCTGTAGAGAGTTAGTGATATGTGCCAGATCATGGTAGGAAAGGTATACGTACTGAGGAGGTATTGCCTGCTGGCAGGGAATCCCTGGTCACGGGCAAGGTAGTTGAAGAATTGCTTGACATCAGAGTTGAAGTTGTTGACGGGGCTGGCCGCGACGAAGCTGAAGACCTTCATGCTTCCGTTCATGCCGGTCCAGAGCTCCCAGGTGCGGCCCTCGATGTTGACGCGGGTCTGCAGAGATCCGATAGGCTGGACGTTACCATAGCGAGCGAGCCTATACAATGTTAGAAAGGTTACTCAGTGATGTCAGAAGTATTAAGTCTTACCAGATCATCAGCTCATAATCACCACTGGAGGTGGAGTGGTTGGGGTCAGCAGCAGTGAAGAGATCATAGGCAACGTTGGCCCGAACGTTGGTACCGCTGTAGGACCAAGCAGCAGCAGACTGCATGTTGTTGATGGAGCTTAGAAGGCGCTTAGTGCCAATCTGACGAGCAGAGTTAGGGTAGGCCTTGACGTTGTCGTTGCCGCCAGACCAGGTCCAGTCGACGTGCCATCCAGCACCGTTGCTGTTGGACCAGTCGATGTAAGTGCACTGAGAGCCTTGGCCGGAGCCTTGACCCCAGCGGTTGTTGTTGAACTCGTAGCCAGCGTTGGCGTAGTACGAGTACTGATCGCAGAGGGACTGGGCCAGAGCGAAGGGGGCGAAAAGCCCAGCGAGGAAGACAAGTGATCCCTTCATGGTGATGGTCTGGAAGTATGTACTATGTTCTTTGATAGAATCCCAAGGAATTATTATGAACTTGATCTGTGTTATGAAACTATTTCTTCGACATCCTGCATGCACTTTATAATAAATATCGAAACGGGTCACTCATTCTATCTGCTATTCCTCATTAAACCACGGAAGCTCCTCCGTGATCTCATCTGAGCCTCGATCTGGCGATGGGGCAACTCAATGCTTCAAGATGGCCAGTTACAGTGAGACTGGCGTATATAGTCGGTCCGTTTCCCAACTCCAAGATTCACTTTTTTCGAGGCTAACGGGACTTCAAGATATGAGCCGACGGAAATCCCACCATATTGGAAGAGCTACCCATCTTGGCCTGGGGTGAACTGATCAGATCCCTGCTGCTGTTGCTCTGAAACACACGTGGGTTAGTGGAACATTGTCATCGCATTATTCCTGCATTTCTCCACCATGCCCCTGTAATCCTTAATATACCTGGGTTGCAACCGGGAGACTGGATAATTTGTTTCTCATAATTATCCCGGAGCTTTGGTACCATTATGGACCGAAACCCTGTATACAAATGGATATATGTGGGACTCCTGCTGGCCCTGGCGTTCCTGGGCTCGGCGGCCTATCATGTGAGCTACCAAACGGAGGTGAGCTTCCGTTCTGGAACTGGAAAAGTCCGGGGTGTGGGGTAAGTGGCTAGCTCAGGAACAGGATTATCTAACGGTTTGACGGCCCGAGAAGAACGTCAATCTTCTTCTTTTTGGGTCGCGCGGAGGATAGTGTCCAGGTGCATAATCAGGCAGTTGTAGTTCATTTATTCGCTTCTTCAAGTACCGTCGATAAGAGAGATTGGATGAAGGAAGATAAGAGTTTTCTTTAAATTTAGTCAAGGCCACCTGAAGTGCCGTATGACGTGTGCTACCCTGGAGCATAGACGTTGTGTATATATTTAAGAGCACTGCATTTCTCCGTGAGATGTTGATCACCCTATAGAGAGTTTTGCGTTCTCGAACAAACAATACTTACCCTTACCCCTCTCACGGCAAACGGGTAAATTGCAGCATACCGAGGTAGTAACTCCAAACCATGCATTGATACGTTGATCATTGCTGTCCAAACGGTCGAATGGCTTCATTTTTACAGGTGCGCATACTGACTATATACGAATACTTGGTTGTATCCTAGGTTGCAATTGACAATTAGCCAGATGTGCTATAGGATCTTAACTCTCTATACCTTAACGATCGTGGAAGCGTCGCTCCATTTGGGAAAAATCCACGGCCGATGCGACGTAGCTAATAATCGTATTGCGGATAATCTGAATGCCAATCTTATCGATAAGACGGAAAAACCTTCAGCTCAAGTCGGACTGAACTCCAAAAAGGTACGCAGTTTGCGACCTGAGGCTTCTGGGCATAATCAAGGCTGTACCCCTTGAATAAGCTTGTTTAACAGTAATTGCATTCCTCGACGTAGGCGAAATTGAAGTGCCACTCACCAAAAGGGCCTTGACACCAATTGATGGAAATTGATCTGCCCGGCTAATAATGAAACTATTGCCGTTTCGAAACATCCCCATGCAGTCTCAGTAAATACAGGGGTTGTAGCTCGGACCCACAAACTCCGAGTCCCCTATTCGACCATTGATGAGCATTTGTCGGCTGTTTCTAGAAAGTGATTGACTGCCGTTGGCCTTGTTTGGACTAAACATGACGATACGACTGCAGAATGGCCAGTTTGGGAAACCTTGGAGAAATCAGGTCTGCCAAGAGGGGCCAAGAGTGAGGCCATGACCAGCTGCTGAGGATATATAACAACCTCCAGATCGCCAACAGAATTTATATCCTCATCACCAAAGGATCTGCGATCCAGAACAACTACTTCTTTTCTTCTTACATATCCACCAGACAAAGGCTCGGTCCTTTCTTCACAATGCGCGGTCTCCTCTCCCTCACACTCGCCCTCTTCGGCGCCGCTGGGCTCGGTGACGCTGCTTCAGCTGGCTGTGGCAAGCAGAGCCCCGGAAACGGAGTCAAGAACATGAACGTCAACGGCAAGAACCGACAGTACATCCTCCAGCTTCCCAACAACTACCAGAACAACAAGCCCCACAAGCTTGTCTTCGGTTACCACTGGCTCAGCGGTAACATGAACAACGTTGCCCAGGGCCGCTACTACGGTCTTCAGGACTTGGCTGGTGACTCTACTATCTTCATTGCTCCCAACGGTCTCAACGCTGGTTGGGCCAACCAGGGTGGCGAGGATATCACCTTCACTGATCAGATGCTCGCTTTTGCCAAGAACAACCTCTGCATTGATGAGAAGCAAGTTTTTGCTACTGGTTTCAGCTATGGTGGCGCTATGAGCCACAGCGTTGCTTGCTCCCGTCCCAGTAAGTACTCTAACGTACAATGACTAGCGATATACTAACTCAGGACAGACGACTTCACTGCCGTTGCCGTTATCTCTGGTGCCCTCCTCTCCGGCTGCAACGGTGGCAACACTCCCGTCTCTTACCTCCACATCCACGGTTCCGCCGACAATGTTCTTTCCATCCAGCAGGGCCGCCAGCTCCGCGACAAGTGGATCGGCACCAACGGCTGCCAGCAGAAGAGCGTCCAGGACCCCAGCGCTGGTCAACAGAGACACGTCAAGACTACCTACACCTGCAGCCGAAAGCCCGTTACCTGGATCGCCCACGGTGGTGGCCACGTCCCCGATCCCACTGGCAACAACGGCCAGAAGTTCGCTCCTGGCGAGACCTGGTCTTTCTTCAACGCTGCTGCTGGCAAGTCTGCTAAGCTCCGATGCTAAGCGTAGACGTTGAGCTGTCTGAGTCAACTGGCAATTGTACCTGTCAATCTTGATGTTAGTGACTTGGACCTGAGAGGTTGAGAGAGGTTTTACATTCTTTGTACATTGAAAACTGGTGGGAAATGTTATTATATACAAGTGGTCCTGTTCTACCGAGGGATCCAGCACATCCTTCACTGTATATATTTAAATACCTTGGTAGGGCTTGGGATGGCAATACATCACAGTATATATCTACTATTACGACCCAATAACAAGTGACATACTAGTTGAATGAATCAATTGACATACGAAACAATGGTGCAACTTGTGGACTTGCCGCCTGAGTAATATGCTTTGTCCAAGGCATCGACGCCACATATCCTACCCCAGACTATGAACACTTGCTATACGCATAGAATTTCCTGTAATAGAACTTCGACGTCTTCCCCTTCACAGCTGTAACCCCAAGGCTCTTGAGGTTCTTTCCCTATAATTGACAGATCTTATCCTCAGCATACCCAAAACTTAGACACTGCTTATTCTTCAAGCAGGTTTGAGCGCAACTAGCCACATCCTTGACAGAAGACGCTGTACTGAGAATAGAACTAGATGGAACTTTGGCCTTCGTGACAGTTTTCTTGCAGACGGAGCGTGGGGGTTTCTCGTTTATCGCAACAGCTGAGGGCGTGCATGCAGATACCTTCTTTGCTGCGGCAGATGCTTTGGCGATCTTTGTTGGAGTGGATGGCTTGCCATTTGCAACTTTAGGGCTTTTGGTAGTGGCGGTCTGTGTCTTTAGGGGTTTCTTGCCCGTTGTGCCAGACGGTTTCTTGCTGGCTGAAGACTTGCTGTTTGTAGCCTTATTACCGCTATTCTTTGACTTGGTTTGGGTACTGCCCTTCTGTTTGGTAGGCTTCTTGTTGATATTCGTGCCAGTTTTCTTGGTAGACAACGGATCGAGGCTAGGCCTTGATGGCTTTGATCCGGTACGATCATCAAAGAGACCACTGTCACCATTCGTCATACCAGTACCGCCCATACCGCCCTCATCATCAGCGCCGTCAGAGCCAGTTCCGTCATTTGCTACGTCAATGCAGCCTTGGGCAATAGGATCACTTTCCATGGGATCAATCAAAGGAACGCCGACGGCACTGGTTACTTCATCACCAATGTCCTCAACAATGGCCCAGGTATTCCATCTGACTTTCAGATCGTTGCTAATGGCGCCAGCGATGCAGGAGAATGCTGCACTTGTATGCAGTTTGCCGGTTGTGAGACCTGGACCCTCCGCGCAGCGAACCGTAACTGCTTCCTCCTCTACCACACTGGGTCAACCTGCAAATCGCAGAACAATCATCCCAAATACTTCACGTCTAAGAAGGGCGACGATATTGGAGCTGGATTTGTTGTGGGTGATGGTATGTGTTTAGTGGTAATAGTGATGGCACAGTCTTCGAGGTCGATATTCCGGATCTTTAGATGCCAGATAATGAGTAGAATTTTCTTATGTTGCAATATTGGGATATCTAGTTCATGCTCCCTTAGTATCATCACCTAGCTAAATAGTTAAGAATCTCTTCGGCAGCCCTTTGGCGACCCTCGCACTCTGGGTGACGACTTGCCAACTCCTTTGCTGTCTTGAGTATCTGTCTTGAATACGGTCCAAACAGTATCTCTACCAAGGCGCCAGTAAGCTCATCCTCCGTCCATCGAGGTCTTGCCATTTTGTTTGCCCAGCGTCCAATATCAAGAAGTTCAACTCTGTTGGCGAAATCATAACAATCTGTCCAAGCAGGTAACAAGGCCTGTGGGACACCAGAGCTAAGTACAGTGTAAGCTGATGAGATGTCTTTTTGCAATGCTTGATTACTTACCATAGACCTTCATGGAAGGAATTCGCCCCTCCGTGATTTACAGAACAAACAATATTTTGCGATTCGAGGACAGACTTGGGCTCAGCCACAAGCCAGTCTGTGACTCGTGCTCTGTCCTGATCAATGTAGGTTCGGAGTGTATCAGTAACTAAGGCCCATTCTCCGGTATAGGTGTCTCGCTTCGGAGCGTTACCGTCTTGGTCAGCCGTCCGTCCGAGCTTCCACAAAAGTTGGAGAGGTTCGCTGGTGGATTTTGAGTTGTCGGCATGCTCCAGGACCCTCCTGAGAGCTTTGGCCATTTCGAGTGCTTCAGTAGGATTCGATTTGTGATGTGTACCCAGATTGACAAATATCGTTGGGCCTCGCTCGAGCCACGCAGCCAAGGCAGCGTCAACTTCTTTAATAGGAGGAGCTGGACGAATGATAGGACCGCAAGAAGTAAGCTCTTGGGGAATCACGCTAAATGGATAGTCTATATCTGGACTGTTGGCCACAAGTATAGGAAGATTTGGCGGTACTGGCTTGAAGACACCGAGTTCCATCATGGTCATCAAGGCTATAGATGGATCTATCTCCTTTCGAAGCATCTCTGCTGTCCTTTTCAAGCGAGTGTCGGTGATTATGGTATAGGCAGCTACTAAATTTAAGCCGATGTTTGTCGGGATAAGACTCCATGGTATGGGATATGGCAACGCGGAACAAGGACTAGACAAGTCAGTTTAAGAAACCCCTTATAGAATGGAAATGGTAACTTGCTTCGGATATTTCCACAGCCCGGCTAATTTAGGTTGCAATGGAAGGACATATTCCTTGATCGTGTTTGGTGAGAGAACCATCCATTTAACCCCTAGGTAATGGCAGAGGGTCAATGCCACCGCAAACAGTGATTCAACTATTGTCAAATCTGGATCGACTTCCTCAAGAATGCGTTGTGTATCCTTATAGATTGCCAAGAACTCCTCAGGGCTCCAAGGAATCATGACTGCTGGCAGAACAGCGACGCCTTTGGCAGAGTTGGCGAAACCTGGAGCTAGCTCGAGTGTGTCGAAAATTGCGGTCTCTGGTGATTTGACCGCAGGTCCCCAGCTATTCCCTTCTATTCCGTGAAAAATAAAAGGGTCTGGGATTGGTTGCTTTTGTTTAGCTGCTGTAGCCTGCATGAACTTAGAAGCGTTCTCTACACCATGCCGCAGGTCATGAAAAGAGGCGATATGTATTTCAACATTTTGACAAGTAAGGGCTAGTGCGTGTGCAGTAGCAAGAACTACATTGGATTGGCCGAAATCGCTGTTTGTGAAGAAAAGCAGGCGTTCCTTGACCGCCATGATGACTGGTATGTAGAAAGAAAATGTAAAAAAAAATAAAATAAAAAATAAAATAAAAAATAAAATTAAAAAATAAAATAAAAATAAAAAAGGAAATAGCGCATACTAAGAGATGAGGGTCTTTTAAGCTTAAAAACGAATTTCAGCCAGAGATATC
>JABCJY010002037.1:5153-15811 GCA_013184415.1 Fusarium concolor | reverse complement strand
ATATAATAGTACTCAAGGAGTAAAAAAAATAAAATTAGTAAACTAGATTACCGGTAGTACTCTCTAGGACCTGAGTGATTGAAGGCTGTCCCCGAGGCTCGCCACCTCGAGAGAGCCGGAAACAGTCCTGGTTAAGCACCATCATTGGGATTTGAAACTGGTGTCCGTGTGCAGCTTTCAGGAAACTCAGATTGCGCATTACCCTTGCATGGCTGAGCTGACAGTCCAAGCGTAGCAGCGGAGATATCGGTTGAGATCCAACCATCATAATAAAATCACGCCATGTTACCAGACCTATTTCTATCTTACTCGCCAAATCTAATCTTACAGCAGAAGGGAATACCGTCAGAATTAGTCAATCCAACGGATTCTAAGTCATCTATACGGTTTTGACCTAGAATGAACCTTACGGTTCCTGCTAAACTCACCAAAGTCAAATGTTAGATAAGGTTCGCCTAGGCAGGCATGTGATTCAAATTTTCCGAAGAGTCAATGCAAGAGGATTCGGCACATGTTGAAGAGTAAGGATGTCGCATTCTTTGAGCTCCTACTGGCGAATGATGATCATCAGTGGCGGCTTGTGTATCACGGCGACCATGTTTAATGACTTCATCAAATAGAAATGGCTTGCATTGGCGTTTCTCTAGGTTGACCCCTAGGGCTTTCCGTTGCATGTTAAGCAAGACTTTTTCCAGGCATGTGTAGGAAACTGTTCATCGTCATCGTGTGTCAACACCTTAACAACGATTGTCGGCATACTCCATAAATGCCTGAGGCTGTATATCAGCTCCTTAAGTACTATTATCAGCAAATGTTAGTTGTGCAGGCTTCAATACGTGAGGCTGCGCAACAGAACCTTAATCTAATATAGCTCTGACTGCACAGGCCTCTATCATCATCCTTTGCTAACAGGCTGGCTAGTGTAACGGACAATGCCGTGATATCGAAGCACTTACATCAAATGCTCCGGTGCCACGAGGTGAGGCCGTCACGTTGCCGAGAGCCCGAATGGCGGCGTCGACCGCATTCTCGAGGCTCTATAGCTTCGATGCGGGACTTCGTTTCTCTACAAGAGTAAGTGCTCGGCTAAGACAGCATCCTCATCGATAATTCTGATTATGTGGCAGGAAGTGGGGGATTCGTCGTAGCGGAGACTATGAATTTAAAGAACAAACATAAAAAAAAGAGGCGCTTAGCAGATCAACTCTGTGTGCTGAGTCAATCTGATCAAAGGCGAGCATCACTTCTCGGTCGCTGTCGACGCATTTCCCGCACATCCCAGGCTGCTGATAAGCTTATATCCTTCTAAGAGGAAAAATATATCAAGAACTGACATAATGAAATTTAGGCGCTCGGCAGATACACATAAATTCTCTATTTGTTGGCCAGGGAGGCATTGAGTGCGCAAGGTAACTTAGAGCTTAAAGCAATAGTATTAAATGACAATTAATAAAAGCAAAAAGAACATGACTGCAGCCAGTATAAAGCTCCCCTAGAATGCTTGCCATCAAATTCTTTCTCAGATCGATAAAGACTTTATCCCTAAGAGAGCAATTTCCCGAGCCATCCTGCGTACCCTATGTCTCAATCTATCCAGCTCTGATAGTGTTGTCGTACCTCTCTTTGTCATCTCACTTTCTTGGCATATAAGTGTTAAGAAAGTGGCACCGTCTACACCTCAAAACGCAGAAGAGCTTGGAACTGGCGAGAGACTGTCACCTATTCCCAATGCGACACAGAACGCCGGAAAACTCGCAGCGATAATTCATAGTCATGCACATACAAGATTGGAGGAGGAGTATGTTTTGTACTTCCGCAAGTTGTTGACGACGAGGCAGTTTCATTTTGGTTATCCATCAATACTTGCTGCTGTTCGACTTTGATACTGTTGACTATTCACGGTTAAAAGGCAGTGCCGTATACGATTTATCACCTAGGATTATTTTTTAGCACATGGATCTGCTTGCGCATGGCGTGATAGCTTTGCTCATATGTATCTATTGAGACAATTCGACCACGTCTCTTCAGATGCAGATGATCCCGTCTCAACATTGTGGCTGCCTTGCTTCTTACATCTTCAAGCCATCGGTCCAAGACATGCCGTCACAATGTGCAATGACATAACCTTTTATAAGATTTGCCTTTTACATTGACCTCTCTCCATCCCTCTCGAACCCATCAGCCTGCTCCCTTCAATCCCTAAACCTACTCAACTTTACCCCAAACAGCAACTAGACTCTACGGCCAGGCTTTCGCTCAAATGCCAGTATTCCCCTCCCTTCAAGAGAATAAGGGCTATGACCGAAACTTTAGATGCCTCGATAATAGGTGGGCAACATGTTTTGAAAACAGCAGCGTAACTATTAGCACGATCATCGAAAATTGAATTTCTATGGCGCCGCCACGGCCTTGTCCCCAAGCTTGAAAATTAAGAATCGTAATGGTGACAGACCGGCGCTTGCTCCTATTCGTATTCAGTAAGAGAGTTTTTGGCGTTTTATTCAAGAACATCCACCACCGCGCCCGCCAATGCTCCGCGCATCTAAGTTCCCGCCGGAATTCGACTATTGCTATCGCGTCCTGTTGAAATTGGACAGTCACCTATTTGATCATATATTGGACTTATCTCCTAGGACTACTTCCGATCACAAACGTTCACGTCGGCCGCCAACTGAGATTCAGCTCGCATATATCCGGCTGGGTCAACATTTCAGCCTCGCTGCTGAACAGTCATATATCCTGTCCGTCTTCCAAACTCCGCCTACTGCGTTTGTCTGCCCGCTTGAATGTCCGTCAACCGCTTAGACCCGCTTGTAGTCCCGGCCGCTAAACAACATACGGCCACCGTCATCTTCGTCCATGGACTCGGCGACTCGGGCCATGGTTGGGCCTCGATTGTTGAGAACTGGCGGCGACGGCAGCGGTTGGATGAGGTCAAGTTTATCTTGCCTCATGCTCCTAGAATCCCCATTACCGCCGTAAGTATGCTCCCTTGCCAACGGTGTGGCGGATAGCTCGAGGTTGAGCACTAACTTTGGAGGAACTAGAACGGGGGAATGAAGATGCCGGCATGGTTTGATATAGTATGTTTACGCTGAATACTGACTCTTCTGCATCACGATCTACTCACATTGGAGCTAGGTTGCTTCTCCTGATGATGTAGACACCCTGGTCCGCCGGGAGGATGTCGAGGGAATCAAACTCAGCCAGGCGTACTTCCACGAGCTTATACAAGAGGAGGTCGACTCCGGCATTCCTGCAGACCGCATCGTCCTTGGTGGCTTCTCTCAGGGCGGTGCCATGTCTCTCCTTTCCGGTTTGACCTTCAAGGCCAAACTTGCTGGCATCATCTGCCTCTCCGGCTGGCTTGTTCTCTCTCAGAGCTTCCCTAACATGATATCACCTACCGACGCAAACCGCCAGACGCCCGTCATTATGTTCCACGGTGACCAGGACACCTTCGTACCTACAAACCGAGCTAAGCGTCATGCGGAGAGGCTTAGAGAGTTAGGATACGATGTGACCTGGAAGTCCTTCCAGTAAGTGCAGCCGAATTAGAAGACTTGAGCTATAGGGCAGATTAGGCTGACATTTGTATCCAGCGGCATGGGTCATTCTACTAGCCCGGAGGAGTGGGATGATGTGGAGCCGTTTTTGGGGGCGCGACTCCCTCCTAATGCATGCAAGAAGGACGAGGCGTAAGGGGGATATATCTGGTCTGTCTATAAACGTGGACAAAGTACAGCAAGTCCCGCTCAGTCTCTCTCCTCAACCTACCAACGACTCACGAAATTAATGAGTTTACCGTAATTGGTTTTATTGAGCCTGTTACCACGGTTGTGGTGTTTAACTTGAAATCATGCTGAGGGCGGTGGTCTCAGAGCCCAGGATAACCTTTTCCACATTCAACAGAGTATGCTTTACGGCTTTAGAAGCAGTAATTGGCTAATGGACGAGTCGGGTAACACCTTCCCCACGATACCGGTCGCGTCATCCGTGGGCTTTTGCCAGTGTGCCGGTGGCGTAAGTCACGATCTTGACCCCATCTCGAGGCTGTCGTAGAGCACTTCCTCCGGATGCTAGTGATATCCATGTCTAGGAGGCTATCGCTGGCATTATTCATGATCTTATTTGCGGTGCTCCCGACATCGGACCCAGCCTTGGTCAAGGTATGGACTGAATTACTGAAGATCTTCGTCGCGGTGCAGGTGGCGCTGGTACTATGGCCTGCAATTTTCTCCACCGGGGTGCGTGCGTTAGTTATTACTTGATGAAGTATCCCGCTAAGTTTAGACACAAGCTCTGTGGAAATAATCACGAAAAGCCAGGATATGTCCCGGGATAAGTCAAATATTACGTTCAGAGCAGCGCGGCAGGAGCGATGGATACCCAGCGATGGCAAGAGACGATAGTAAGCTTGCTATAGCTTAGCAAAGCGTCATTACGAACGGTGACACGGCTTACACCAGCTGGTGGTGGCACATTACACATAAAGTAAAGCTGACATGGCTTCTCGCGGCTTCTATACCGCCCAGCCACAACAAGTCTTATTATTTTATGGTTTACCCAAGGATAGCCTTGGATCCTACAGGTTAAATTGGGCCGCCTTCGAACTGCGAGCTTGCCTGTTGTTCAGATGTTCATAATTCAAGCCACAGACCCTGACTATTTAGGTGGCCGGTGTACTGCACTACTCGCAGATGCTGCTGACGTGTGATGGCCCGCGAGTGGAAAGTTCCACTCACACCGCATTTGCCAGTAACCGAAAGCATATGCAATCATGACGCTATCGTCGTATCGCCCGACGAAAAATTATTCTATCTAGAGCTACTTGTTCACATTGACTTACATACGTTCAAAAAGAATGTTAGGTATCAGCCATAATGCCGACTCATAGTAGTCATAAACTCTCTGCTTCATTGAATGACTATTAAATGGTTTAAATGGGGACAGAAGACAATGAATTGCTATTGATATAAAACCAGAAACGGGTCCTGTTTCTATATCAAGATACTTGGGTTGGCTGGTTTGTAAGGCATAGCTCATCCCAAACCCCTGCGTTAATGGTTCGTCAGTGCATGTCGTTGAGACAGGGTTGGAGTTCTTGGGGGCTCGGAGCGTGCAGGACAAGGCAAGGTCCCAGCTTGGTGTACCCCAGAGTCTTCAAGTGGGAGAGTCTCTAAAAAATAGCTGACGGGGCGAGGAAAACAAAACAATCCGAAACTGGTTTAAGCCTATTACCCAAGAGATACATATGCAATTCGCCACATCTTCTACAAGCCGTTTTTGGCTGCCAAACTTTTGAGGTATGTCGCCCTCATCCGACAACCACTAAACTACTGCCATCTGCGGCAGTATCGATCGCAGAGACCGGCTGTGGTGGGATCGACGGTCGCTCTTCGGCTATCCCTCAGTCGTGCATTAGCCGCTATCATGAAGACGCTTGACACCGGTACGGAGTAAGTTCAAGTTATCTTAGAAGTATATGAGCAATTAGATCACTATTATCACTCCCTTGCTTTTCTCGAATAACCAGCCGGTTCTAGTTGTGTCTCACTCTTTAATGCAGGGAGACCAAGACAGCAAGTAGAGGGACAAAGACAAGCCCGCGGGAAGCAATACCAATCAACCACATCCTGAGCCAGCAGGGCGATTTCATCAATCGGCGGCAGGCCAGAGCCGGACAGGGCGTCGCGAGGTAACTTTTTCGGGTCAGAACAACTCAGGGGTCCAACTTGGAATCAAAATAAGCACAGTCAGCAGGATTCGCTGACGATGGACTACCTCGAAGGATTAGCAATGGCTGCATCAGTCTAGTTTTACGGGTCATGTAGGAGGGCGAGGGAAACGCATGCTTAGTATACTTCTAACTCCGAAAAAAAAGCGCAAGACAATTACTTTGAGCATCCTCCTGAAGGCTACCATAAATGTGTCATTCGATTTGCCTCTTTGGGTCCTCGACAAGATGATCCTCGTCCATGGGCAGAAGAGTACATGATCTTCGGCGCTCCTCCCCCACGACAACCCCCGTAGCTCAGGCTCTTCCTGACAGCATTGAATGTGTCCATCTCTGAAAAGGGCCTGTACTTACATCTTGATGTCTTGCCTTGCAATATTAATGATGTCGGCAACATTCACAGCCTTCCCAAGGATATTGATGATCTTGGTGCCGGGCTTAAAAAAACGGTGTGAGCAACGCGATACAAGCCTTAGTGTGCGGGTTGAAGAATTCAGACGTAGAGGGTTCTTTCTCACCTGCAGGAAAGCTACATCTGGAGGCAGCATGACCTTTCTAATGGCCGCAACGACGACGCTGTAGCCTTCATCCTCCGCCGCCTTGAATTTGCATATCCTAACGTGATCGGCGCGAATCGGAGCAGCGTCACCACAGCCCGGAAGCTGAGCTGAATCGACTTCGACGATCTAGATTTCTTTCTCTGAGCTCCCTTAAACTGGCAATAAAGGGGAAGAGGAAAGCGCCCTACCTGGATTAATCCTTTGCCCCAGCCCGTTTTAAGGGTCTCGTAGAAGAAAAACGCTTCAATTCTATCTTTCGGGTCCTTGGACGTCCTGCGTCTGTTTAAAACGTTGGGGAATGTCCTTGTTAGCTCATCCAGACGCTCAGAGTCGACACCGAGGAGCTTTAAGGTGTGTTGCTGAGTGTTGACGCCGAAGAATTCGAGGATCCTCCTAGCAATCTCGGCTGGCTTCGCTGCTGAGGAACCTCGGAATGGTGTCCCCAAGAATATCATTCCACGAAGATTCTTGGTGATGGATGCTGTGCGGGAATTCTCCGTTCCTTGCTCGCCGTGGACTAGGATCTGGGCGGCAACGAGCCCACCGAGGCTATGGGCGACGAAGATGATGGGACGATCTTCCTGCTCTCCGCTCAGCAGTCAGTAGTACGAACAGTCATGCTAGAGGATTTCGAGATCTGGCATTCGGGGTCACTAACTGTCTTCGTGCTAGACCGCTCTGCTGCTAGTCTCGCGCAAAGGTCCTCGGCATCGCTGTGGATTTCCGTCTTCGTAACGCTCGATTGATCGCGATGAGTGATACCGGTGTCATAGCCAAAGAGGAAGATCCGGCTTTCTGGGATATCCTTCGGAAGCAGATCTCTGGGCCAGAGGACTCCATCTTGGGTCCAAGTTTTCTCCCTGTCCCCTCGGAGCCCATGCAAGAAGACGACGCTACATCATCAACATCTATTGAGATTCACAGATGCTGTGGAAAGAGTCACTCACTCGAGTTTGGCATTCTCCCCATCATGGGCCTGCATAAGACCGTACGAGGACATCTCGAGCGTGTCTCGGTCGTGTGATAGTTTGGTTTAGTGAATTAGCCTCTGAAGGGCAGAGAGGTGGCAGGTTAGCAAGTCTGCTTCGATGGAGTTTGGTTTCCCGGTTAAGGCATTGGCGCGGACCCCCGCATCTCAGTGCAGCTCCGGCTCAGCAGGTATATCCCGGTCGGTGGGGGTTTCCAGGTGGCTGCCAGCCACCTCACTATGTATGACGGTATTTGACCAGCTGTCTCCTATCTCCGCTTTGTCAACTTCCATCTCCCCGTGGGTGCGTGACCGACATACGCTGACAGAATCTCTTTCTATTAACGTTGCAGGAACAGTTGTGGCTCATGCAGCCTGTTGGCCATGCTTGACATCTGTTTCCCTACAGTCCCTCCCAGTGCTTGGTCTCGTCTGGTTGTCTCGAATCGCGACAGTTCGTGGTGTTTGGCACCCTTCGAGTGCAGTGAGATCCGCTAGGTTTGACCTTTTCTGTCCGGAATTAGATTAAGATGGTGCTGCCCTTGTTGCTATGCCCCTCTTGGTCGGTTTCGGAGGCATTCTGAAAGTCGCCGGTCCTCTGATCTGAGGCTCTAGGAGTTCTGACTGGCTCTTTGGCCGCCTTGTTTACCAGCCCGTTGACTTTGACTCGTGGTAGTCGCATATACAAGTGCTCGAAAAGTCACGAGGCCTGATCGGCCTTGGAAGTGGAACCCCCCAACCTCAAGTACATATAGATAGGTAGCGTCGGAGGCCCGAATGAGATTCCTGTACGGAGGCTCTACGTATATTCCACAATCTGGTCTCCGCTTCGCGGCTGGACGCACTGTAGACAGCTTGGCCCGTCCTCCTCCATCATGTTTACATCTGCTGCGAATCCAAGCCAATCCCCGACCATATTGAAATTTATTCCGCCACTTCGCAATGTCTAGTGAGGATGTACAAGTTGAAAAGGCTGTAAATGTCGGAAAAGAGGTGACAGTTGTCCATCAGACTATCAACCTCAACGAGGGCAAGTGACATCTTGGCTTTTATTAGATGCGCCCCACCGTCGCAATGGTTTGCTAAAGAGAAAATTTCCAGGCGACAAGGACATGCAATGTCTGAAGCATCTGTTCCTCACTGACCCCCGCGCCGACAAGAAGCGCATCCAGGATACAAAGGGCGGCCTGCTCAAGGACTCGTACCGCTGGATCCTCCGCAATGACGACTTTCGGCGATGGCGTGACGATCCGCGGAGCCGGTTGCTCTGGATCAAGGGCGACCCTGGCAAGGGCAAGACGATGCTCCTGTGCGGCATCATCGATGAGCTAGAGAAAGAATCCCCCTATCGACTGTCCTACTTCTTCTGCCAGGCGACTGAGGACCAACTGAGTAATGCGGCAGCTGTGCTGCGCGGCCTTATCTACCACCTCATCATCCAGCAACTATCGCTCATTTCATATGTCCGGGTCAAGTACGATGTCGCGGGCGAGAAACTATTCGAGGGCATCAATGTCTGGGTGTCTCTAGCCGAGATCCTCACGGACATGCTGAATGATCCAAGCTTGGACGGTGTAACCCTGATCGTTGATGCCCTCGATGAGTGCACAACGAAGCGACAATGGCTTCTTGACTTTATTATCAAGTCTTCATCTCGCGTCAAGTGGATTGTATCCAGTCGCAACTGGCAGGATATTGAGGAGAAGCTGGACAATACGACGCAGAGAGTCAGACTACATCTCGAGTTGAGTGAGAGCTCAATCTCCAAGGCTGTTCACTCGTACATTCGTCATAAGGTGGATCAATTAGCAATTGAAAAGCATTACGGCGACGAACTACGCGGTGCTGTCCAGCACCACTTGATTTCTAATGCTCATGGCACTTTTCTCTGGGTTGCCTTGGTCTGCCAAGAACTCTCGGATCCTCAGGTCCGAAAACGGCACACACTGGCCAAGTTGAAGTCATTTCCTCCAGGACTTGATTCTCTCTACAAGCGAATGATGGAATGCATCTGTGACTCATATGATGCGGACCTTTGCAAGCAGATCCTAGCTATTGCTTCGGTCGTATACCGCCCTGTCACTTTGAAGGAGCTGACATCTCTTGTCGAGCCGCTCCAGGACCTTGACGACGACTTACACGAAATCATCGAGTCTTGTGGCTCTTTCCTGACTCTTCGAGAGGAAATCGTTTCCTTCGTCCATCAGTCGGCAAAAGATTTCCTTCTTAACCAAGCGTCCGATCAAATCCTGCCCTCTGGCATCGCGCACCAGCACCACGTCATCTTCTCGAGGTCGCTGGAGGTCCTGTCAAGTACGCTCCAGCGAGACATTTATAACCTACGTGCTCCAGGATTTCCCATTGATCAGGTCACGCCGCCTAACCCTGACCCGTTGGCTTCAACCAGATATTCTTGTATCCACTGGGTTGACCATCTCCTTGACTCAGAGCCCACGGCAAAGATGAGAGACAAAGACTTAGGGGACGGCGGCGTCGTCCATGACTTCCTTCAAACGAAGTATCTGTATTGGCTAGAAGCTCTCAGTTTGTTGCGCAGAATGTCGGAGGGAGCCATGGCAATGCAGAAGCTCAGGGGTTTAGTAGTGAGTGACCTTAATTCATCCATATGTTAAGAGAGACCGCCTAACGTGTTCACAGCGAAACGTGGAAGTGCGAGAACTGACCGAACTTCTAAGAGACGCGCACCGATTTATTCTTTTCCATAAACGAGCAATAGAAATTGCTCCATTGCAGGCTTACGCATCGGCATTGGTGTTTAGCCCCGCCAGTAGTCGAGTTAGAAAGCTGTTCAAGAAGGAAGAGCCGGATTGGATGATATCGAAGCCGAGTGTAGAAGAGAATTGGAACGCTTGCCTTCAGACACTCGAGGGCCATGGCCATTGGGTAAGCTCGGTCACGTTCTCGGCGGATGGCCAGTGGATCGCATCGGGCTCGTATGATAAGACAGTCAAGATCTGGGATGCCGGTACGGGCACCTGTGACCAGACGCTCGAGGGCCACGGCGGTTCAGTGCTCTCGGTCACGTTCTCGGCGGATGGCCGGTGGGTCACATCAGGCTCGTGCGATATGACAGTCAAGATCTGGGATGCCGGTACGGGCGCTTGCGTGCGGACGCTCGAGGGCCACGGTGATTCGGTGCTCTCGGTCGTGTTCTCGGCGGATGGCCGGTGGATCGCATCGGGCTCGTATGATAAGACAATTAAGATCTGGGATGCCGGTACGGGTGCCTGCGTGCGGACGCTCGAGGGCCACGGTCATTGGGTAATCTCGGTCACGTTCTCGGCGGATGGTCGATGGATCGCGTCGGGGTCGCTCGATAAGACAGTCAAGATCTGGGATGCCGGTACGGGCGCCTGCATGCGGACGCTCGAAG
>JABCJY010002036.1:0-13509 GCA_013184415.1 Fusarium concolor | reverse complement strand
GATTTTTCTACAACCCACCTGGGGGGGTGACATGAGGCTGTCTCTTCAAACAACAGCAGTCAACTTGGCAGATACTGATCACTTTTCCTTTCTTCCAGCATCTGAGATTATAAGAACATAACTTGTCAGTCCCCGCCCAGTCCTCGACGTCTCACCATAACCCCTACTGCAACCGCAACCTCGTTCATGTCATGTCATCGGCTTGGTCGTAGTGGTAGAGGTAGATGTTAGCTCTGATCATCCGTCCTCCTCCAGACGATCTTCCGTTCTTCGGGGTCCAACCAGAACCACCACCGCCTCTCACATTACAGAAGCCTCTCTCCTTGGCACCAAAGTCCCGCTGGATCTAACTAATGCAGGTACTGTCGCTCACCGAGGGTCCTCTTGATTCGTGTTTGCCCTGGTAGAAAGGGATCGTGGAGCGTGGCTGAGCAGGAGAAATATCCTAGCGAAACTTAGTAGCCAAGATGTCCAAGACTTGAATGCATTCTAGTCATGCACGAGTGTCGATGAATATTTTGTCCTTTCACAAGAGCATGACTAGCAGTTTAGCTGGTTGTCACTGCTGCATTCGTGTCTTATTCTAATGTTATGAGATGTGTTATACCATCTCCACATCATTTCGCTTCTTTCAATAAGTCTTGTGCCGTGCAGCTCACCGCATGCAATAGTGCATCCCACCCATGAAGCGATATGCAGAGTAAAATGAAGACGAGCAAGACTGACTTGTGGTGGAAATGTGCCCCGGCTATCTGTCATTTTAGCTCCCCTACTCCCGTAAAGCCTGCATAATTTTAGTGCTCAGCCAGTAAGAAGGATAGTTATTCTTGGATTACGTGAGGGAGCAAATCTCAAGACACACAACAAGAATAATGGATTTGAGAACAATATGAGTTGCTTAGTTTGTGGCTGGTGAGGACCTCTTTTTTATTTGATTCGGCTTTTATTTTCCTTAGGCATTATAGTTAGTTGTAGTTAGTCGGACCTTGAATGACTTCTTTCTCTTTGACAAGAGCCACCGCAATCAATGCTGACTTGACCTGACTTGTTGCCCCATGGAAGATTCCCGCAAACCTCTTTTAGCCAAATTTCTTTGGGCTCATTGCGTACTTCGTTTCTCCTTATTACACTTTCCCCTTAACTTAGAAGACAATTCGCATTCTTCAACAAAACCTCGAAGCTACAATTCTACGACGTCGCAATGACTATCTTGAGCCTGGCGGTGTTCGCACCGCCTCAAGCCGTAGCCTTGTTGGTGAGCCTCACCTGCGATTTAACACATCATACAGCATAACCTCGTTCAATATGCTAACTAGGTATACTCAAAGATCGTCTATTGTCTTGTCTACGTCATCCCCCTCTACTTCTCAGCTGCTACTCGGCCTTCACCCACTCGCTCCAGAGATGCTCCCGAGGCTATTCGCGCACGCATCTTTGTCGTCTCGCTCTCAACAGCTGTCTGTTCCCTCGCGACGCTGTATCTGCTCTCATCTCATGGAGCCATTGCCGTGGAAAAGCCCTTGCATTTCATGGGCTACTGGCCGCCTGGTCTCATCGATGCTGCCCGGGCTCTGTGGCTGACAGCCTTGTTGTTCGCAGGGCCCCTGTATGAGTCTCTCGTCATTGATGGCGCGGCTCATCGATGGCTTCGTCTTCAGCCCTTGAGGGATCTGTGGACTGACTGGCCAACCTGGAGAAACATGGTGGCGGTACGTTTATTCTGAAACAATTCGATCTCGCTGTAGATTCCTTCATATTCCCTGCCAATCTCTCATCCCCACAGTCATCTCGTCTTGAGCCTCCTTCATTCACCACTTGCGAATCCATGTACTAATTATTCTAAAGGGCCCCATCACTGAAGAATGCTTGTTCCGTTCCGCTGGAGTTCCACTGCTGCTCCGTTCTGGAGCTAGCCTTACTGGCACCATCTTCATGTCGCCGCTCATCTTCGGTCTGGCTCACCTTCATCACTTCTATGAGTTCCGTATCACACATCCTCGAACTCCTCTCCCCGTTGCAATCGCACGGTCTTTTCTCCAGTTATCTTACACTTCTCTGTTTGGAGCATATGCCACTTTCTTGTTCCTAAGAACTGGTAGCTTGCTAGCTGTTGTCCTCGTGCACACCTTTTGCAACTGCATGGGCCTCCCACGTCTTTGGGGCCAGCTTGATCCCTACTGGTTACCAGAGGGTGATCCCTCCGTAGCCTCGTCCAGAAAAATGTGGACTGGCGTTTATTACGTACTTCTGGTGGGCGGCTTGGTTGCTTGGTGGCAGAATCTGTACTCGTTGACCGAGACACCGATGGCTTTGGCCAATTTCTAATATTGTTTATTTCATGCATCCTATAGTCGAGTTGTTGTATATCGTATGCACAAATGGCACAGTCCTTTCACAGACCACGCTACGGCCCGGCCGAATATCTTAAGCTAAATGAGTATGGAGACTGGTAGTAGCCTCGCCTCGTGTGTCTGTGCATGGAATGGGCTTTCAGGCAGGAAAAAACGTCAACAAAATTTGGACGTCATCCGGTCTAAGTTGAACTAACAAACCCATGAAAATCATAGTTTGTTTCAGGATGGAGTGAGTAGAGCTTTTATTTCGTTTACCAAGCTTGATTATGAGGCCGCTATTTGGAATCCGGGCAGTGATCCTGGCATCGAGAACTCATCGCTGTCACTATTACTTCTCGTTGCTCGTCGACGCCGAACCGTTCCTCGATCCCTAATTTCTGCGTCTTCTCCACGTCCACGCACCTCTTCCCGCAGATCTCGGCCAACATCCTTGCTCTTTGACCGGCCGATGGATTCACTTCTCTCGGCTGAGCCATCATCTGGGCCTCTTGTGTTCTTCTTTCTCGGCCACAAACTTGGGAGGGCAATCTCCTGGAATCGAGGCTCAACAGCTCGCTCATCAAACCAACGGTGAAGGCGGGACTCGACAAGCTGGGCAATCTTGGGGACGTTGTGCAGTCTGGAACGACTGCCGAGGAGACTTCGGATCTCAAAGTCCAATCTGTAGTCATCTAAGAAGTTGAAGATCATCCTTGTGGGTGTAGACTGAGAGGGGTTGCTGGGGATAAAGGAGATCGAAAGAGTGCCGCTGAATCTAGTCACAGAAACAGCCAATGCAACAGGTAAGACAGCAGCCAGCTTCTTTGGATAGTTGAGGAGAAGCTTTGTCTCCACGGCCAGAGTGAGCATGTCACTCAAATCAACGTCCATGCGGGCCTGAAGACGTGTGCCATCTCTTGCTGCTGTGTCTCGGTCGAACTTCTTTCCAGGACCAAGGCTCACACCATCTTCATCGACAGGGATGATTCGACAGTTGCTCAGAATCGGAAAGTCCTCGCCTAGACTCAACTCTGTAACCTTGATCTCATCGACGAAATCTGGTCTTGATCCCCCGTTCAGCGCCTTGGTAAGCGAGTCAAGAATAGCGTCGTCATGTTGAGCATCGCTGCGGAACTGGGCAATAGTTTGTCCAATGAGAACATTAAACCAGTCAAGACTCTCAGGCTGGTGGCTGTCGACATTGTAGTATGTCTTGCTGAGGATTGACCCAATGGTAAGTGCAGGGGGGTTCCTGAGAACGGTAGACTTCTTGCGGCTGAGTGACCTGTCTTGGCGATTCCCGGAAGTTCTTAGACTTAGTAATGAACGCTTATGAGCAAGAGTTCTTGACCGTCTCTCAGTAGCTCGTAGAGAAGCTGTGACGTCTGGTGAAGGAGGGTCACCAAAGATGAAGAATTTGATGAAGGCGGCCAGCACCAGAACCACCGAGAGCTGCCCGACTATTAGGCCTTGTGTAAAAGATAGCCTATTCAATAAGTCATGTCAGTCGCAATGCGCACTTCTCATGATGCAGGGTTCTTAGATTCACTTACGTCGGTTCAGTCGGCTGGGGACAAGTATCTCCGGTCATGATTGCGGGCTGAAGATCCAGATGGTCACTCAAAGCAGCCGTGCTCTGTATTGTGTTGTTTAGAGCCTATAGCTTGAGTGATTAAGCAAAACCAGGCAACATTTCGGCACTTTGTAGGCGATATGCTCATTGATGTCACCGAATAGCTCCCATGATGAAGGTTGTGGTTGGGACGAGTGGAGCGGTAGCTTTTGTATTATGTAAGGTATCAAGGCCGCGACTTCCAGGTAGTGGGTGGGGCGCTCACCTACAGTGGCATCTTGGAGGTAGGTCTCCCTGTTCATAACAGCAATCATCGACAGAACAACAGTTAATCACACCTTTAATCACCATTACCAACTTGGCTGATCTGGTCGCGCGATACTCCTACTCTCAAAAAACTGTGTAGTTGCAACCAAGGAATAACAGATCGCGCGGCCTTGGTGAGCCGCCCCAACCATCATCACCATGGACGTCGCCCAAGCAGTCTCAGGGTACATCAACAAGGTGGTTGCGACGAGCGATACGTCGTCCTCCAAGATGAAAATTCTCCTCCTTGATAGAGAAACAGTCTCCATTGTCTCGACTGCAGTTACACAGTCTTCGCTTCTCAACCATGAGGTCTATCTTATCGACCGCCTGGACAACGCAGCTCGTGAGAAGATGCGACATCTACGATGTCTGTCTTTCGTTAGGCCATCTCCCGAATCCATCCAACTGCTCATAGATGAGCTGCGGGACCCAAAATATGGCGAGTACAATTTGTACTTTACAAATGTGGTCAAGAAGTCGTCTCTGGAACGCTTAGCTGAGGCCGATGACCATGAGGTGGTCAAGCTGGTTCAGGAGCATTTTGCTGACTATACTGTCATCAACCCGGATCTCTTTTCATTTGGTTTCACTCTTCCACAGCAACGCATATGGGCTGGAAGTCCAGACACATGGAATTCTGAGTCATTACAGCGATGCTCAGAGGGGCTCGTCGCTGTGCTGCTCTCACTCAAGAAAAAGCCTCTTATCAGATACCAGAAGACAAGTCCCTTGGCAAAGAAGCTCGCATCAGAGGTCCGATATCTAATGACCCAAGAGGATTCGCTATTCGATTTCCGAAAAGTCGATACTCCTCCGATTCTGCTAGTATTGGATCGTCGCGAAGATCCGGTAACACCACTGCTCACTCAGTGGACATACCAGGCTATGGTTCACCACCTGTTGGGTATTCAAAATGGTCGTGTTGATCTGAGTGATGTCCCGGATATTAGTCCAGAGCAGAAGGAAATTGTTCTTTCCCAGGATCAAGATCCATTTTTCAAGAAGAACATGTTTCTGAATTTTGGTGATCTTGGTGGCAATATCAAGGAATATGTCGGACAGTTCCAGTCCAAAACAAAGAACAATGAGAACATCGAGTCAATATCCGATATGAAGCGGTTTATCGAGGAGTATCCAGAATTCCGAAAGCTCTCTGGCAACGTCAGCAAGCATGTTACATTGGTGTCAGAGCTTAGCAGGCGAGTAGCAGCCGATAACCTGCTAGAAGTCAGTGAGCTAGAACAAAGTCTGGCTTGTAACGATAATCACGGAACCGATGTCAAGGTATTATCATTTCTCTTTGTATGAAACCACGCGTTAACTCGATACCCAGAATATCCAGCGACTCATTCAGTCACCAAACGTTACACCAGAAAGCAAAGTCGGCCTTGTGGCCTTGTACGCCCTTCGCTACCACAAACACCCTTCCAACGCTTTACCCATGCTTACAGACCTCCTTGTCGCTGCCGGAAATGTCTCTCCGCGAGAGGCAGACTTGGTCGGCAAGTTAACGGCGTACCACACATCTCTACAAGCATCACAGTCTCAGGGTGGAATTTCAGACATATTCGAATCAGCGGGTATTTTCTCTGGTACTGGTAGCCGCTTCAAGGGCCTCAAGGGAGTAGAAAACGTCTATACGCAACACAGCCCACTTCTAGAGACTACTCTACAGAACTTGATTAAGGGTCGACTCAGGGATCAGCAATACCCCTTTGTTGAGGGCGGTGGCGCTACCAAAGACAAACCTCAGGATATCATTGTATTCATCGTTGGCGGTGCAACTTACGAGGAGGCCAAGATGATTGCAGAATTGAATGCGTCGAGCCCCGGTGTCAGAGTTGTTCTTGGAGGCACAACAATTCACAACTCGGCCACGTTCTTGGAAGAGGTGGATGATGCTGTTAGTTCATGGCCAGAGAGCCGAGGCAGAAGGTAGAGATAATGAATATTTGAGAACTCGTTTCAATGGCAGCGATAATTTTGGGAAATCTTAGATCGATCACAACCAATTTCCTCTATCAATTACCAAATTTCTATCTATAATAATAAGGATACACAATAGGGAGTTGCTGGTGTGTATGTAGAGTGAGCATTAATTCTGTGTCCTGATTGGAAGAAATCGGAACGGACTTTCTGGGGTCCAGCACCCAAAAATCTATCATCAAGTCGTCATGAAGGCAAATTTGACAACTTCAACAAACATGAAATGCGTTCATTACTGAGACCCAGGGCAGCCCAATTACGGCATCAATGGTCAATTACAAGGCGACGATACCTTGCGACTGTTTCTAGCGATACAAGGTATGTCGAGACAATCCATTTCTCATTGCAGCGCAATGAATCACTAACACCCCGCCACAGACCCTACGATGTCGTAGTAATCGGAGGTGGCCATGCTGGCGCTGAGGCATGTGCTGCTGCTGCGCGAGCTGGCGCACGAACGGCCTTGATCACGCCCAAAATCGACAACTTGGGAACATGTTCCTGCAATCCGAGCTTCGGCGGTATCGGCAAGGGTACAATTATTCGAGAGATCGATGCGCTTGATGGCCTAGCGGGAAGAATCATCGACAAGTCGGGCGTGCAATTTCATACGCTGAATCGTCGAAAGGGCGCTGCTGTCTGGGTTCGTCAATATGGGCGTGTTGAAAGAATTGGTGACTAATGGAACTCGCAATAGGGACCCCGTGCTCAGATCGACCGTGACCTCTACAAGAAACACATGAAGGCCGAACTCTCTTCCTATCCGAACCTATCGATCGTGCTCGACAGCGTGTCCGATATTGTCCTCGCGCCTCAAGACTCAACAGGTGGCGCATCCAGTCGCATTGCTGGTGTGCGTCTCGAGTCCGGCCAAATTCTCCCAACAAGCAAGGTGGTCATAACAACCGGAACTTTTCTCGGCGGCGAAATCCACATCGGCCTGACTGCGTATCCAGCTGGCCGACTGGGTGAGGCTGCGACTTTCGGGCTGAGCAAGTCACTCCGTGACGCGGGCTTCCAGCTTGGGCGTCTGAAGACAGGCACACCCCCTCGAATTGACCGAGGGAGCATAAACTTTGATGTACTGGACAAGCAGTATGGAGATGATCCACCCTCGCCATTCAGCTACCTCAACGAAACTGTGGCGGTTCAGGAACAACTCACGTGTAGCGTGACGTACACCAATGAGTCAAGTCACCAGATCGTACGTGAGAACCTCGATAAGACCATTCACATCCGAGAGACGGTCAGAGGTCCGCGGTATTGCCCCTCTCTCGAATCCAAAATCATTCGATTCGCCGACAAGACGCGACATATCGTGTGGCTTGAGCCCGAGGGCTTCGAGAGTCCCGTCATCTACCCCAATGGTTTGTCCATGACAATTCCTGCTGAGGCGCAGGAGCAGGTCTTGCGCACGATTCCAGGCCTCGAGAACTCTAAAATGCTTCAGCCCGGGTACGGTGTTGAATATGACTACATCGATCCACGTGGCCTCAAATCAACTTTGGAGACAAAGGCTATTGGCGGTTTGTACCTAGCTGGCCAGATCAATGGTACAACTGGATATGAGGAGGCTGCTGGCCAGGGCGTTCTTGCGGGCATCAACGCAGGTCGCTCATCCCAGGGCCTTCCGGGAGTTTCTCTCTCTAGAGGGGATGGTTACATTGGTATCATGGTGGATGACCTTATCACGAAAGGTGTCACAGAACCTTATCGGATGTTCACCTCTCGTAGTGAATTCCGTATGGCAGCACGGGCTGACAATGCAGATTTTCGGCTCACGTCTAAGGGCCACGAATGGGGTGTCATATCGGACAAGCGTTGGAGCAGTTATCGAGATGAGCGGCAGCAGATGGACGACCTTACCAAGGTGTTACAGTCGGTGTCATTGAGTCCAGCGCAATGGATCGAAAAGGGGTTCCATATGAAGCGCAACACTACACGTCGTGATGGCATCGATATGCTCCGCCTCTCAAGCACAACCACACGCATTGAGCTCGAGCAGCTTGCGTCAGTCATGCCGAGCATAATGGACTACTCACCGCGTGTACGAAGTCGTGTCGCAATTGAGGCTTTTTACGCTCCCTATATCAAGATCGCAGAGGCGGAACGCAAGCAGTTTACCAATGACGAGCGCATCAATATCCCCCTTGATCTCGACTATGACGAAATTCCTGGTCTAGCAATATCGGAGAAGGAGGCACTCAAGGCAGCAAGGCCAGAGAATCTCTCGCAGGCGAGACGTGTTGAGGGTGTGACTCCATCAGGGAGTCTACGTCTACTCGCATATGTTCGGCGAAACCCAACTCGAGAGTTGTTGGGAGAGGAAATTGAGGTGCCATAGAGCGCCGGGACACATGGCGAGCGCATCATGTGCCAGCAAATGAGATAAAGATGAGAGAATATGAGCCATCAATCAGGAGCAATCATAGCCACGGCGTCTACGGAAATGGGAGGGAGTAAGAGGGGGTTTTAAATAGGGCTTCAAAAGCAATGTACGTGTCATCCATTGGAAATTTGTGCACAAGAGCGCAAAGTGTGTAATTTAGGATTTGTTCTATTCATCATTGACTCAGCAGTGTTGATACATAAAAGGGGTATACACAAGACACGACAAACTCAAGGTTGCGGGTCAAGGCTATGGCTTCTTTCTTCTCTTTTTGCTTCGACTATTCCAGTTGACTCTGGGTTCGGCCCGGGAGTTTGGTGCCATCTGAATGATGGATGCTATTCCTCGTCTGCCACTAGATATACTTTATAAGACAAGAGAAAATCAGGGCTTTTTGGGTGTTTGCTTATTAAGAATTTTGACGGCATCCTTTGTGTAGATGTAGCTTGCGCCGCTCCAGACGGTGGTAGCAGCGACGACATATCTGATGGACATTTAGCAAGAATTTCGCAGAAAGCGAAGTGGTTTGTTGGCGACTTACTGCATGACTGTCAGGGCAGATGACAAGTCGGTGCTCAAAAGAGGCGCAGCAGTGGTGACTCCGACGAGGGCGAGCTGCAAGAAAGTGTTGTATTTGCTGATAGTCGTGGGACGTACTTCAGCTGATGGAAGCGAAAAGTCCCAGTACCGAGCAAATGTCTTTGGTGGCGGGAGAGAGATCCAGCGGTAGTAGATTGCAGAGATGGCAAGGCCAACATCACGGCCGAGGATGATGCCAGCGCACCAGACTTTCACACATTAGCTTTATATATGGGTTCGCGATAGAGCATAAACCCACTCGGTAAGGCCCCCTTGGCGGCAAGACAGATGGTCAGGATAGTCATGAGGGTCTTATCAGCCATGGGGTCAATGACGGTGCCCACGACTGTCTTGCTATCCCAACGCCGCGCAATCCATCCATCGAGCAAGTCTGTCACGCCGGCATAGGCGAAGAGGCCGACGGCCCATGCGTGCTGATCATGGAGGATGAGGTAGCCTATCACTGGGGCAGCGGCGAGACGTGTGAATGTTAAAATGTTGGGCAGCGTGTAGATGTCTTCGTGCAGGACGGTGGCGGGGCGTGTCGTGGAGGTAGAGGTAGAGGCAGATTGTGATCTTTTTGTTGGGTCAGCACAATCGATCAATCAATGTATATATGGCAGTCTCATGCTTACTTACCCAATGCGCTTCTCCTCTGGCTTTTGTTGCTGTGTCTTGTGATCCAGCCATGACTGCGCCTTTGTGAAGAAGAGACATGGTCGTGGGGACTTGACAGCAGCAGGTCTTGTCCTCACAGCACACCTCGTCGTTGCCCGCCAAGCCAATCTCGCAGAGAGGCTCATCATCTCTGCAATGCAATTGGCTTTTTCTTTTCCAAGTCACTCCGTCGTCAATCGCACAATTCCCACCCAGAAAGGTACAGTACCTACCTAGGTAAGGTAGCTAGGTATATTCTTAGCCTGGATGTTCGTTCAATGATGGAGCTGGAGCAAAGTTGAGAAACCCCGTTTAGTAACCCAGACCCCGCTTAATCCATGTCAGATGGATGGACAAAAAATGATATATGGCCTGCTCCCATAAAGTTTGGCCCTCGAATATTTACTTTACTTTATGCTTTGTTCCAAGGCCTTGTCCCCACCGATTTCTTTTTGGGATGAATACCTACCGACAACTTGGCTCAGCTCGCCTCAAACCCTGTTATTAGTAAGGATAAGCCACAATTGGTTGCGTGCCTTGAAGAAGAAACTGAAAATGAGGGCAAAGACAAATCGGATAATTAACGTATGAGTCTTTTAAACTATATCAAAGTCCCGAAACTCACCATTTATTTGAGTTCTACTACTTACCTAGCCTTATACAATTGAATCCTTGGCAATGTTTTGGAGAGTGAATCAAGGTCAAAGGTGTCTGGAGAGGTCAAGTTGTGTTTGAAGGAATCCATGTCGCTACTATCCACTAAAGAATACTCAAACTTAGGATACCTACTAGACTTAGGATAATTTTATCAAGATTCGAATACCTTGGCTATTGAGCATGCCCTAGAAATGTTGAGATAAAAAGTCTATTATTCGATAGCCTATCTGGTACGCATGACGCTCTAATGGTCATACCCAATCCATTGTCCCGACCAAGGGTTTTCTTGTCCTTGGATCTGTCTGGGCAGCTGCCCTTGAATCTGTCTAGGTAGATGCCCTTGGATCTGTCTAGGTAGCTGTCCTTGGATCTGAGGCAATTGCCCTTGGTTCTGTGGTAGCTGTCCCTGAGTCTGTGGCAGCTGCCCCTGTGGCGGCCCCCCAAAATAATGAGCAGGCTGATAGACATGTGGTTGCTGGGAATAGTGGGCGAAGCCCATGTGGCTGCCTTGAAGACCACCCATGTGACTGCCCTGAAGACCGCCCATGTGACCGCCCTGAAGGCTGTATCCGGGCTCAAAGTCCGAGGTGGGCATTGTCGGATGGTAGACGCTGTTCGGGTTGATTCCATTGTAGGAGCCCATCTCTTCAACTGGTGTCCGGAAGTTCTGAGAATTGAGGAGCTCGGATCGAGGAATGATGTTGCGAAGCTTCTGGTCGTTGGTGGGAGAAATCAGTTTCCGATTCCTCACGTCTTCCACAGTGTAGTAGCTGACAAGGTGATGCGGCACTCCATTGTAGGTTATGCTGAGGGTTTTCTTGATGAGTCCGTCCGCCTTGAAAGCGTACGAGTCCACAAGTGATCCGACCAGTGCCCGCTCTTCTTCATCGACCCCGACAGGGTTGTCGTAGATGTTCCCTTGTTCCATGCCTCCCTGATAGGAAACACTACTCCGCGGTCGTGGTGGTTGTGACTTGGTGACGCCGCCCGGTTGTTGTGCTTTCCTTGACCTGGCACGCTTCTTCTCTCCAGGTGGAAAGGGCTTGTCCAATTCCCGATACAGAAGATAGTTACCAAGGATGCGGCTGGGGCTCCATGAGATGCTGTCGGTCCAGCGCTTGATTCCCGAGGCATGTTCTTCGTATACGAAGATGTTGCCGCTCTTGATCAGATCCTGACGTTCGCGGTCATGTGGTCGACGAGGGACATGATTCAATTGTCCATTGAGGCACGCTTCGAAGACCACTAGTGCGTCGAGGGTTGTGTTGATAAACCCGTGGTAGGTGGGTTGCAATGGCATACCACCAGACATGGTTTGATGTCGATTGGCTTGAGCCAAAGGGAAGTCGAGTTAGTAAAGAAGCAAGTTCTTCAAATTCAGGGTTGACAGTAGTTGTATGTTAAGCTCAAGCTTGTGTTAAAGAACTGTGTGCAGGAGTTAGTTTGCTTGCAGATATGACAGGCGAAATCCTTCTTTATATACCAAAAATTGCTTGTTGAAATTCAAGCAAAAATGTACGCAAGTAAACCACAGGGTATGGCCGTTCGTGATGCGTGGATTGATGAGCGACAACGAAGCAGCGCCACGAGGGGGATGACTCTTTTGCCCCTCGAACCTTCAACAAATCGATATTGTGCCGAACAAAGTGCTCAAATGGGTATCACAAGGACTGAAAATTCGATCCGGAAGCAAAAAGGTTGGGTGTGGCGTGTCTTTACACTTCAAAAGACCACTTGAACCTTGTAGTAGTCCCTGAGGACAGCAGTGTGGCTTTTTAAACGATGTGGCTTGGGGAAGGAAGCGTGTAGTAGAAGATAATTAAGTATGAGAGAAACAAGTGGTGAAGAATAAGAAATGAAGACCGAGAATGAAGAGCAAGAAGACGAATGTGGATGGGATGAAGTCGAGTTCAAGTGTAAGTGGATGGCTTGGAGTAATGTAGTCTAAAGTAATGTAAGGCAATGCATGGATGCACCGCACTACACTTACCCAAGTAGACGGCATACGCTACAGGGCAAGCTAACTAAGGCTAGACTTGGACTAAGGCCCAGTCTCTTGTTGGCTCCCGTCTGCGTCGAGGTAGTGTCTGTATCCGGCCTTCTTCCTCAGCTAAGGTGCCGTCCATGCCATGCCATGCCATACCATACCATACCATGACCATGCCATTACCCAGGAAGGAAGGAAATGGGAAATGGAAATCAGGTACCTACAGCACGGTACGGTACCCGCGGCCACCTCAGGGATACGGCAGTCATAATGCGGGCATGCAGATGCAGGTGGTATGGAGAGGTAAGGTAGGCGTAGGGCAGCGAATGGGGTACGTACCTCTCTCCAACATTGGGCAGTACTTCCGCTGACTATACATGTATAGGTACATCAGCCACGCCCTCCCTTGCACCATCCGGAGCACGTACCGAAGTACTGTACCTCCAACATCGGTACGTGTCTCACACTGGTTGATGGGGGTGGATGGTGGCTGCCCGGATCTACTCTAGGTGCTGTTTGTATGCGGCCGAGAAACCACAGATTCTCAATCCAGGTACCTCTCACGCTTCCTAAGGGTTGGATTCTTGTCTCACTCTAGAAGAACTCAGTATCTATTTGAACAAGGGCATTGACGAATCATTGTATATAATATGGTTTCTTCAGCTCAAAGAAGCTCTCTGCCATCTGAATTCTAAGATTCGGATCTACCTAGTTAGAGTTACCCAGCTTTCTCCAAACTGACGGGAGCTTAATACAACGAAAAACCTACATCCCCATCCCATCCCCAACCTGCCTCCCCATCCCAGCTGGAACTACCTTCCCTCTTCCCTGTACCGCTTCATGAGGAGGTGCTTCCTTTGGCTTGGAGGAAGGTCCCCTTTCATAATCACACGCCTGGGGCCGCCTCTTCCCACACCTCCCACCCCCTTCCCTCACCCTCTCTCCTGTCTCCTTTTGCAGCAGTGCCGCACTCTGCCCTTCTTTCTTTAGAGTATTCCCTCCCCATTTCTTTAGTTTTGATTTTCGTTCTTCTCCATTT
>JABCJY010002032.1:0-12201 GCA_013184415.1 Fusarium concolor | reverse complement strand
ATATAAAGTAGATGGACCTGATTATATATATTATTGTCTTATGACTAATAGCTTAGCTTTATAAATCTACTTAATACAGATTATGAAATGAAATAAGAACCTAAACTGCCTTAGCCTTGCGCAACTCATTGCTAAAGCACATTCTATTAAAGTCGGCCACATATGGCCGTTCATCTATAATATTAATCAGGATAAAGTTATTACCAGCTCTGGTCTAGTGCTATGCAGCTGGTCCGAAAGAGGAATCATTAAGACTATATCCAACCAGAACTAACTCACTAGATATGCCCATACAGGCCATAAGGTCATGGCCAGGCGGCCCGCTGGTGAATTTCCCACATAGAGTCTTTGATATCTCAAAATATGCAATAACAATCAAAGCAACCCCAAAACACATAACCATGCCGGTATATACTTTATACCAAGCTAATGCAATGTAGGGTATAATGGTCGCGGTAGCATGCTTAAAGCCAAGGTACCACGCAAAAATAAATACCGTAGCCCCAATAAATGCAAGATAGAATATCGCCAGGATAAAGTCATAGTTATGTAATAGCCGCCAGATAAATAACAGGATGTCAAAACCAACATTCCAAGTACACACAGGAAGTACACAGTCCAGAATAGAATGCTACGCCAGGAGGAAGTTACTCAGAAACGCTTCAATCTAGATACCAGGTTATCCTAAGAGATATACTCAAGGGGCAAATAGTATCCACTGCGGCTATTTGACAGAGCGCGCTGCTAGACAGCTTCATAAGAAAGATAGGTAAATTCATTTATCAGGATCAGGCAGGCCCAAAGCCTCAGCAAGCCAAAGATGGCAAGTAAGAAGAAGACCTTATTGACTACCATTAGTCTATTAAAGTCATTATTAATAGCGCTAGTAAGGCCATTGGCAAGGACAAAAACGGCTTATGCCCTTTACAAAGCAATAATAAGAGTTCCTAGCGCTTCTCTGGTAAATAAGGAAGCCCTCTTACTATCTGGCAAGCAAATGCAATAAGGCCGAGCGCAATCGATTATATCTTCATGGCCATTCCAGCCTTAACTAGTCCAGAATAAAGCATTTATGGCTACAAGATCAGCCCTGTCCTATTCCCTAGTGCAAAACTATTAATCTACTATCATACCATAGCGCTATAGAATAGAAGTCAGGTTATAGTGGCATAATCTATTATGCCATCTTGGCCAACTGGTATTAAGATATGTCAGCAAGGGGACGCCAACAAGGATATGCATGATAAGCGGTGTTAAGCATAAGGTAAGAAAATTAATCCACTTTGAGAAGGCAAGATCTCCGCTTTGATATACTATAGAAAGGATAAGAATCTTGCTCTAATAAAGTGCCTGCATTGCAGTTTAGAGATAGGCGACGACGGCGTGGCTTAGACAAAGCCATAACACAGGAGATAGGATGGGATATAATAAGTTTTATAGCTAAGAAAAATAATAGCCCTATAAAGTATGCAAAGCTAGAAAAGCTATTCCTAAAACCAGAGGGCTAACTTAGGAATTAGGTCCGAAATCTTCCCTGCAGATTAAATCCTTCCAAAACTAATGTAATCGTGGCATCAGGCCTGCTCCTATGTATCCGTCTGTGCCGCTGTTTCCCTCATACTCCGCGCATCCTGTGCCAGTCATGTCATCGCTCAAGGTATAGCATTTATTTATCTCGGATCCCCAGGGCGATCTGTATCATGCATCGTCGTGTATGGTACTACGCATTGGAGTCATGATGCTTTTAATTGTGATATCCATATAGAAAGTTTTAACAAGACGGTCGTGTATGGTACGCTCTGACTCACGTTCGTAGATATTGACTGAGACACGTTAGTTCAGATTTACTGCATGGAACCAATGCACATCGTTACTCACTCTTACATGCCACTGTTTCAGGCATTGTAGGTGCTAATCCATTGTGTCACTAATTATCACGCTAACAATAAAATTAGGAACTCAAGCGGGAATAATTACAGTTCGGAATAGTTGTGCTCACTAGGAGAAGTCTATACAGCATATTACTTACGGACCTGATGATCCAGCATAATTTGATATGCGACCAAGCTCGTAATTATATTGTGTAAGAGAATCTGGGACCAGGTAATCAACGAAATCTGCGCGAGAAGCGAAACCTTTCTTAGTGTGTCTATGGCTGCTCTCATAATTAAGTTTAGCGTTGGGATCCATAAGGCTCGTTATGGTAACAAGGATGAGCATTCTGCAATATAACAGAAGACTTTGCACGTAGTTCATGGTAATGCAATTAAGATACACTTTCCGTCGTCACTATCTCTATTATTCTAATCCAGCTCGATGAGTTATAAAGAAGTTCGAGAATGTCTATGGGGATACGTTCAACATAAAAAAAACCATCGTTCTCCCCTTGGGTCTGGCATCTGTTGTCAAATACTTTCCTCCACACGTCGTGAGGGTGGATGAGTTTGCCCATACGATATGATCGAATCTGAAAAACGGAAAAGCAACGACGTACTAGAGCACCAAAAACCGAAAGAAAGTTTTTAAAGTAAGCTTCATCTACTATATACATTGAAGCACTCTATACCATCCTCCCATGCTATTGTTATTCTACAAAGACATTATTTCTTCGTTTCTTCCAGCTATACACAATGTCAGTACAAGATAACAAGAAAAGTATCAGGAAGGGGTGTACTTACACATCTGAAAGACCCTATCTGATTAGAGACCCAGCCATCGCCCGTATTCGTCGACATGCACGAGTGGTCAGACGTGCGATCAAACGGACGAGTGCAATCATCGCCGAAGAAAAAGATACAGTTGTACCCCTCGTCCGGAACTAGAATACTATGCGGGAGTAGATTTCCCGAGCATCCTCCTTGTTCCTTTGTTCCAATGTACTCCCGACAATCTGTACCAGGCATTGATCTAAAGTCGTAACATTTGTTCAGCTCGAAACCCCAGACCGTTCTGGACCGTCTGTCATCTTTTCGAGTGCAGTCTGCTGCCTTGAGATCTGTAGAGTACAGGCCATGAATTTCCACTGCTACATGTTAGTTTTCGAATGAGTACACGGAGAGGATTTATCACTTACTGGACCATTTCTTTGTTTTGACAGGCGTCTCTTCTGGTGGTTCTGGATTCTCTGGTTCCCTGAATTTCATGGTTAGTCAAGAACAAGAGGAGAATGGATTGGTGATACCTACAAGGCACAATATTTGTTCTTGTTCGAATCAGTCCATACAGCGTAACCCCTTCGAGCGTCATGTTCCAGAGACATCTGCGAAACAACTAAACTTGCAATCTTTTGATGCAATGGGATCTGAGGGTGAAAGACTCGTTTGTAACCATTGGGGACCAGGTAATCAACAACATCCGCTCGAGAAGCCAGACTCCTCTTGCTATTGTTATCGTTGTCGTGGTGAAGCTCGGCATTGGGGTCCATGAGGCGCGTGATCTTGGCAAGGATGAGCATATCACCGTAAAAGGTTCCGCTGAGCTCGCCTTGATCCGTATCGCGCTTCCATGGAGTCGTTCCCGCACGGTCCCAGGAGTTGAGTTCGTAGAACATGAGTCCCTGTCTGGTGTTGGACTCGCTTGTTGACTCGTCGACTCCTGGTTCACAGTACCTGCCGCGGTACTTTGTCAGAAGATGGTCGTAGTCGATGAATCTTACAGAATCTCCGGCTCGTGCGACTGCCGATCGCTAGAATGAGGTGTTAGCACTGGTTTGATGGTAACGTTCAAGGGGTGGTAAAACGAACAAGCTGCCCGTTGACATAGTCAACCAAGTTATTCATTTCTGCACGTCGTACTTTCGTCAAGTACGCGGCCGGTTGTCCCAGGTTTTCCAACTTGTAAAGCCATGTGGTCCAAGTGACCTTGTCGCAGTCATCCGACAGGTCTTCAGAGAAGAACTTGGCGTACCCTGTTACATAGATCTTGGCCCTGTATCATCGTCAGCTTGTTCTAATTAAATTGAAGAATAGCACTTACCCATTGTTCAACTTATTCTTGGCGGCTGACAGAACGCCATCGAGGTTTTTACCAAAGGTATCCGAAGTAGCCAGCGACTTGCTGTACTCGATCTGACCCTCGCAGCCTCGAGAAAGACTGTCCCAGTCAAAGTCCTTGGCCCATGCATAGTCCTTGTCCACCTCTGCGATCAGCTTTGCGGCTGCGGCTTGCTCTTTGGTAAAAACACCCATTTGGTAAATGCATGAGTTCAACAAGTTGATCAAACCGACATCGTTCCCACCTGAGATGCGATCAATAATAGGTTCTTAAAGAAAAATGGGCAAAACGTACCGATTGACAGGGTAATAGCGTCCTGGCCACTGTCCATCTCGGGGATCTGCTTGTCTACCACATCTTTGATGACAGCACCAGAGCACGAGAGGAACTGAAACTTGCGCTTGGATGGATCTCCAATTCGGTCATCTTGGTTGATGAGATATGGGTACGCATGATCGTATCGAGCGCAAGCAAAGTCTGTAAACTCAAATTTAGCGCAATTGCGCGTGGTAACAAGGTCGCAAACTTACCACTACCCGATTTGAAAGCATCGAATATACTTCCGAGCCTGTCTCCAGCGCCGATTCCAGCCGAGTAAGAGTCTCCAATTGCAACCAGTTTGTTGATGCTCAAGACATCCTCTGGGACGCCGTCGTCTCTGGGTTCGATATCCCATTGCGTACCGTCGTTCTTGCACTTGGTCTCCTTGTCCGTGGTTACATTCCAGCAAATTTCCTTGCAAGTAGAAGGAAGAGATGGGACACCGCCTCCGCTTCCTGGCTCCTCATCGCCACTGGGAGATGGCAGGGACCCGAACCCTGGATCTTGACCCGGAGCCCAACCTGCGTCATCGCCTGTGTTGTCTGTCATGCCGCAACGGTTGAAGAATGTCTCTCCGCGATTGTCAAATGTAGCCATGATAGAGTGCAAGTCAGCTCTGCCATCTCCATCGAGGTCGGGGAAGTACTGACAGGTACCGGCCCAAGAACCTGAGTACTGCTTTCCACTCTTCAAGAACCACCAGTTGCTACCGCCAGTGTCCATCTTGCCGTTGTTGATGTAGACAGTAGCATCTCCTGTAAACTTGTCGACCCAGATCATGTCTTCACCACCGCGTCCGTTGACGTTACCGAAGCGAAGGTTGGCACGATCAATACCCTCGGCCTTTTTAAACTGTGCGATCTTCTCCCAAGAGCCATCGCTGTTGTGAGTCCAGCCGTAGAATCGTCCGTCAGGTTGGATACAGATGTAGTCTGACATCTTGTTGTTGGAAAAGTCAGCAAAGCGGACAGCAAGGTCGTGAATACCGACGCCTCTCTTCTCGGGGCAGTTCAGCTGCGGCGCTGGGTCGGCGAGATAGGTCCAGGTGAAAGCTCCAGTCTTCTTGTAGTTGTTGAGCCAGACGGAAACCTTGTTATTGTTGTTTGGGTCGACCCATGCGATGTCGCACGCACCATCATTGTTCCAGTCAACGAGATGAAGATCTCTGCGATCATAGTTCTTTTCAGGGTTCCAAAGCTCCTTGGGCGAACCCCAGAACACATCGTTTTCACCGCTGACTGACTTCTTGCCCAAGTTGGGCCAGACAGTCATCTTGCCAGTAGACAGAGTCCAAACGTAATCCATTCGTCCATCATCATGGCCATACATGTTGCAGTACTTGTTGCCATCAGCCTTGAGCTTGGTGGAGCCACCGCCAATGTTCTTCCAGACCTTCATGTCGAACTTGAACCTTCCATCAGATTGCTTGGTGGATTGAAGATAGACGTAGTCTGCCTTAGGTAAAAGTCCAAAGGCAGCCTCGCCGTAGATCCTGGCAAAGTGAATTCGGTCTCTACCGTTGGCACCAACACCAGCATGGGTCGGTCCGGATGAGGCGCCCTTCCAAAATCCCTGACGCCAAGCAACGTTGAGTCCGTCACCTGGCTTTCCCTTCTTGCAGCTTCGAGAGTTTGTCCAAGTGGTTGTGGCACCTTTGTCGTCCACCCACAGCCAGTCGTCGCGTCCATCACCATTGATGTCCTCGAAACGAACACCACGCATGTCACCCATACCCTTAGCAGTAAATCTCAAGCCAAGAGACTGCCAGAAGGGAGTGTCAGAGGTACCCGAGTTTCTCCATGCATGAACATTTCCACCGTCATCGAGAATCATGTAGTCGGCTCTGCCATCTCCATCGATATCGCCCCATCTGACACGGTCTTGCTTGTAGCCGACGTTGCCCTTGATCATGCCGATTTTCTTAAAGGTAGGTGGACTTGTAGCTGTCCCGTCTCGGTTGTTGATGGAAGCCAACGTATCTCCGTTGGGGGAAACACAAAGGAAATCATCGTATCCGTCGTTGTTGATGTCGACCCACCAGATGCCACGAATATTGCAGAAAAGCTTAGTATCCAGGTCAGACACTTTGGAGAATTTTCCGCCTCCATTGTTCTTCCATGTGGCGAAAGAGAGCTTCTCGTTGGCATACCACCAGCCGACAATATCATCGTATTTGGTACCATAAAGCCTAGTGAAGAACCACTGATTGCGATCGAACTCGGAAGTATACGACCAGATAGTGCCCATCTCCTGGCTGTTGTGGTAGTAGATGCCATCCGAGTCACCTGAACCCTTTTGAGTGACACCGCCATATTGAGCCTTGCCAGGCTGTTTGTCACACGTGTTGCCTGTTGACTGGGACATTGGAGCAGCATCGACGATGAGGCCCGCCTGATAGCCCCATTCGATGCCATACCAGAACTTGATGGCCATCTTCTTGTGTCCAGCATCGCTTTTGTTGTTAGTGTTGGAAATTTTAGCCACGGGAACGTGAACTTACTTGGGATGGATCCCATCTGTCAGCTCATTCAGCGGAATGTCGATGTCGACGTACGTAATTGGCTTTCCAGTACTCTTGAGGCGGGTGATCAGTTTCCTAAGATAAAGTAAAGGGACAATAAAGTCAGCTCATGATACTCCACTGGTAAACAGCTAGTCGGGCCAACGTACTTGTACTGCTCGTTGATTTGTTTACGATTGCTCTCTGCCTTGTCATCGTTCCGTCGAAGCACAGAGGAAACAACGACATATGTTTTGGACATGCCATCGGCATTCCAAAGGTCGTTAAGCAATCCTTCCAATCGATTGGAAGCCCCATCCACCTGGAATAGTGTGAGTGACTACTCGATAGCAGTTTGACCGTGATGTAGAGTGAAATACCTTGCCTTGATTCGCATCGTTGGTGCCCAAGTTCATCTAAAATTGTCAGTTTTGCCATCATAAATTACCTACATCAAGTCTACTCACCACCACAACGTTAGGCTTGTAGCCATATGAGTTGCGTGCTGCATTTCGAGCTTCGTCGATTGTGAAACCACTGGTGCCTTCGTGGTCCTGTAAAGTTGAGGATTAGATTTAAGTCCAAGATATTGGGGGACCAAACTTACTCTCCTTCATGTTTCCATTCTGCTTGCTGCCAACCATATTGACATCCCACTAGAACAACGCATATGAGCACATGGTTAAATCAGATTGTGAAAGTTTACATACGCCTTTATATCTCAGCTGATCCCTAAGAGGCTTTCGGAATCTATACACTGTCAGAATTGTTTTTCGGCCGATCTATCTCGCTCAATTACATGACTTACCCATTACCGGTGCTCGATCCAACACCGCTAACAATAGATGCACCCAAGGGCAGAATTCTCAAGGCAGGCTTCGCACTTTGGCGAGTCGTGAGGCCGGCATGGTTGGAAACAAAAGTGTTGTCTCGGAAGTCTGATTCGTAGTCAGAATATTGCCTTGAAGGCAAACCTGCTGCTCCGCCCAAGAAGGTAAGAGCTGGCACGACCACACTGAAGATAGTCTTGAAGTGCATGACGGTAGGTTCAATGATGAGGTAACAAAAGAGCGTATAATGTTGAATGGTTTGGGAGAATGTAAAGAGAGACAACGAGAGGTAGGACGATACTCTTGAGGAGATACAACTTAACTGCTGATATATGTTACTAGACAGAACCGACTATTGGCCATGCAAGTCTGCCAACTACCGTAGAGGCGATGGATTCATGGTGGAGGCAGAATGCGAGATCTAGACCTCGGACTTTTTCAAGAAATGATAGCAACAAGCCACAGTCCGATCTACCCTATCATAAGGATGCTTGGCGGTCATTTTAAAAATAAGGGTCTCGATCCTTCGAGCTTATGCCAAGCCAAGGCTTAGCCTTTTTCGCGTGACTCCGCCTGTTTCATCCTCCCGAGCTACGGGATAATCCTGGATTTAGTAACGGCGCGAATCCTAAAGAGAAAATACTATTCAATGGATGCATCCACAAGGCGACTGCGCCACTGCATCTCATTTCCTTTCTATCACGAGTAGTCTGCCTAACATGCTACTTGCAAATCCTCTTCAAATCTTTCTCCATTTTGACTACCTGCCCAACGCAAGGTTTTCCTTATATCTTGTTCAAACACAGCACTGCCTCACATTCTCTCAATCTTCCACCCTCGAATACTCCCTTCCATCTCTTCTTTTGCAGTGGTGTACTGCACTCACTACACTGCACACCATGCGCTCCCAATCTATCACCCTGGTAGTCGCTGCCCTATTTGGTTCAGTAACTGCTGTTCCATGTTCAGACCTCGGATGGAGCGAAGATGGTGGTCTCTTTGGCAATGCTCATCCATTCGATCCTCCGCAGAATGCTTGGGATGTTGTTGACGCCAATGATTGTTGGGTTCGCTGGCAATTGGCCGGACCAGGTCAGACTCTGAATGATGCCAGGGTCACTAAAACAGTGTTTGAAGCGACGGAGAGCCAAGTCCGGTCCACAATTAACAACTATCACAACAATGGAGGAACCAACATTCAGCTCTGGCTCCCGATGCGGACGAGGAGTCTTCAATACGTACGTCTTTCCGTCTCCAGGCTTTCGCAAGTCTTATACCACGATAATCCTAATGTACTATAGTCCTACATGTTACCTGGAAATCTGGGAGACGATCACCCAGTTATTGACCCCCAAGGGTCCTTGATGGATACTTCGCGTGTTATGGTATCGATTAGTAAGTTCTGCCTAGGCACCTCAGTAACGCAACTTTGCTAAGAATATTCCAAGTTCTCCCTAGCGGCAAACAAAAGCTCGAGACTGTGCGGTTGACTAGGACAGGAGACCATGAACGAGATGTCAACGTTGACAGAGCACAAGATGTGGGGATTACCGGGCTCAAGGGCACGATAAGTAGAGATGATTGGGCCTATACCACAGGAGCCGAGCTTGAACTGTCTATGCGGAACATCTTGATTGAACAAAAATTTGCCTACCGCAACAACAGGGCATGGGATAAGAAGAGTTTTGCTTATACATTCGCAGAAAAGGCTAACGGCGACTGCGTTGTCATTGACTTTCGCAACTTTGAAGAATTCGTTATCCGCTTACCACCAGCTTCATTTAGGTGAAGGATGCTGCTGAGCTGTAATTCTGTTTTTCTACCTGACTACAGATGGCATGAGTGGAATAAGATGTGACGAGTATTGTGGAGCAAGGGGGAGGTTGCATGGGATTGGGCTTAGTATTAGAATGTCATTGAGCTCATATTAAGTGAGAAGAAGATTGCTTGTGCTCAAGCAAAAAGCCGTGTGCTAAGCAGTTCTCTTATATTTTGCGAAAATAAGGTTGCTTTCTGAGCCCTACCTTCTATGAATTAAAAATGCAGAACAAGGGAAAAACTTAGTGCTAGTGCTTGGAAATCGTGAGAAAACACCAACTGAATGTCTTCAAGGCTGCTTACATCGTTGCCAGCCAGGATTTGCTGGGGTCGATGCTGCAGGCCAATGGAACCAGTGTTTTCACCACTCTCAGTACAGGGTTACCTCCCCACGTATGTGCAAACAGTGGGTGTTCATTAATATTATAACTTGGCAATCAGTAAGATAAACAAAGGCATCGTCTGTGTAAACAAGCACCTAAACAAATAAGGCAGATTGTCCAAACAGGAGACAAAGGGACAGACAATCCGTGGATGCCTTCCAAGGCAGAAGACCTGTGAATTGATGGCTTCTAGGTATATAGAAGAAGAGAATTTCCTCTCATGGGACTGATCTCTCCCTCACATCCCGTTAATGTCGGATTCTGTACGCATTGTGTCTACTTCAATGGCTCACCGTCCTCTGAGCTATACCAACTTACTTGGATACTACGTGTAGAGATGTCTAATTCTATCCAGCCCCTAACATCAATGTCTGTGATGCATGATTAAGCGACAGTCTGAGTTACAAAGCTTACAGTCGAAGCCTACGACTGCCGGCAGCCCCGTGAGCTTCCTTCATTTCCCTGGCGAGATTCGAAATGCCATTTACGAAATCATTTTACTTCAATCCGAGCCTAGGGTTCTTTGGGTCGGATATTTCTGTTTCAGATATCTTAAAGGTCCCAACGGGGCTTTTTCGCATTAACAAGACAGTCTACCGCAAGGCTAACCTGCTATTATATAGCCAGAATTACCTCTACTTTACTGGAATTAGTGCTAATAGAATAGCCTTGTTCCTTCAGCAAATTGGTACCCGTAACGCAAGCTCTATTAGATATATTATTATTAACTTCCCAGGATTCTTCTATCTTAAACCTGATAATAGCACTATTGAAGAGGGAAGCGCTAGCATCCTCGGAAATATTCTGAGCAGCTGCACTGGCTTGAGCACGATTAAAACGTCCTTGCCTAGCACAAGCTGTCTTCTTTTGAGTTTCGTTTAACATCACAACAAGAGCATCATGACTCCAATACCCACACAAGACCTTTTTTTAACCCTGCCCTAGTATAAGGTTTGTTGCAGAGTATAATATTCCCTCCTGCAGCTGGCTTTCTTCCGGTCTGTTTCTCTTCCTTTCACCAACAGCCACAACCACAACAAGATGACCCGTCAAATGAATGATACACTCAAGGCCTATATCGGCAGCCCTGATCACAACAGGACAACCTTCACCTTCCAAGGAGTTATAAGCCGAGCACAAGCAGTATGGAACTTGAGCTCGAGAATCTACACAACTACAGTGTTGCCGTTGAGGCGCTGAATCTTATCGACACTCACTTTCGAGCTCTTCCTTCTCTACCAGAGATTATTCTTGATGCAAACGAGGATGGACCTAGTGAAATTCTCAGAAGAATAATGGAGGGTTATGGATGGGTATTAAGAACAAGGTGGTTTTTCGAAGTGGAGGGCTGGGACCGAATGTTCAGTGATGTTGACTCTGATGATTATGGCTCTAGCTATGACGATGAAGATGACTGCTATGATGACGATGATGACGATGAGTACACATTGACAACGATAGCGACTCCTGGAGAAGAGCGGCAGACTAAAATGTATATGCTTCAGATAACACATTTGGAGCATGTGTTAAATACCGCGGAGAGCAGGAGGAATCTTGTATTGGATTGAGCTTAGTTTTAGAGTAATCTTGAGCTCGTGTCAATTCAGAAGAATGAGAATTGCTTGCATTGAAGTAACGATCCCTAATTGGCTTATCCTTAGACCAGTTAGTACACATCCACGGGTTGGTGTTTATATCTTGTCTTTGAAGGGAGGTTCTCTAAGCTATACTTTCCTGAAGGGCCTGGGATAATTAGCAAGCTCTTTCGGAACTGAATGTAGAGGGAAGTGGATTAATCAATAGTGCCTTTGATATAATTATCTAGGCTTGTATAAAAAGGATGCCCTAAACTTAAATGCAACGTCATCATGATGCCTCTTCAATAACCTAATAACGATAGGTATCCATGCTGATGTTCAACAGAATCGTTAAAATTGCTATAATTGCGTCATGATTCCTGGATGCTGGTGTCTACCCAGACGTAACTTATTCATGTCGACAGCCACAGTCTTTACAGCGTAAGATATGAAAACGTTACCCTGGCTGACTCTTTTTCTTAAAGTAATAAGGAAAGTCTTCGTAGTAATGGCGGCATTCGGTCGTCTGTTTTAGCCGGTCCATAGACTTGTCTATTTGCTTGATAACAGATTTTTTCCCTTGTTATTCATTGTCTTAAAGTCTCTGGTATGTTAGGACATTTAGTTAAGCCTTATTGTAACGGTTGCACCTAACCGTTAGGCCGCAGGCAAAAGATTGGGCTATCATCACTATGTGAGCAATTACGGTAGTGCTTACAGCTGCCTATAGAGCCTTATAGCGCTATTACGGTAACCAATCGTAACAATATATTACTATT
>JABCJY010002025.1:0-15873 GCA_013184415.1 Fusarium concolor | reverse complement strand
AGAATGTACAATCCGTGCCACTAGGAGCCATTTCAAATTGCAAAGCTTATCATGTGCGTCTTCAACGAATCCCCGAAAGTCGCAAGCTTATCGCTGAACTCCGACGTAGACCCATCAAGTATATCTGCGCCTATATGTTTGTCAACAAAATCGGCAAACTGTAAGCGAGCCTTTCGTTCAAGCTCTCGGTTTTGCTTTTATGCTCGTGATTTGTTCATGAAAGGGAGGGTTGAGAAATAATCTAGGTCTTTCGTTTCGGTCCAATTGTATGTGGTAGGATCGCCCAATAATTGACAGACTTTGTCCCCAATGTACTTATTGAACGGAACCAGAACCTCTCGGAAGCCATATTGACAGCCTGCTGTGTCGATGAGCCACGACTCCGTGCTGTATAGTAGCCCAACCTTGATCACTGTGTGCGGACAGTCCTTCAAGTCAGGCCAGGAAGTAGCTTCGGTGGAAGTATTGGCTTTCCGATGCGCACATCCAATACCTCGATAGTCGAGGAAACTCCTGTTGAATGTAAGAAATATTTTACACTACTTACGGTAACTACTCGAGAGTACTTGCCTGCAAGAAGTTTTTGTGTTAGACGACCTAATAACGCCATGGCTGTTGTGCATTGATTAATGGTGAGAGCTGCTTCTTTATGCTGGACATTGGTGGTAAGATGGTTCGGGAAGGGTCCCCGCTTAACATGAGCGGTAATGGATCTCTGATTTTGATATAGATAGAGCATCTCGTCTTTTTCTTCGATTTTCGTGAGATCAATGTCGTACAAAATCTCCCGATACGTCAACAAAGCTGCTTGGAGTATGTTGGCTGCGCGCAATAGTTTCTTTCGTCGCTTCATGACGTGGCAATGAGACTTATGGTCAGGCCAGTGCTTTGTTTGACAGTCGCGACCACAGTAGAAGACTGCTGTGGCATCGCCAAGATGGTACTCCGGTGCTCCCATGCATCCAGCGCAACGCATGGTTGCTTGCATTCCACAGTTGGCGCATTCTGCCGGGTCAATTTCCATGCTGAAGAGCTACAAGCGTCGCTCAGAAAAGATCCAATATTGAAACTGAGTAGTTCTGGACAAGAAAGTACCGAGGTAATCTCAGAATGGGGGTAGTGAACTCTCGAGTCTCGCTCGTGCCTCTGTTTGCGGGGTTTGGGATGGTCGGGCTCCCGCATGCGGTGAGGCCTCCTTGGCACATTCAACTGCAATCACACAGCCAGTCATTCCAACTGTGGGACATGCTATATGTCTGGGCTGGAAATTGGTGGCTTACGTGGCCCAATGTTATTGGCCAGATGTTACGATGAGACAAGGTGTATTGGGTGCCTGATGCCAAGTCCATTGTCCCAGCTGTATGTTGGCTGCGTCTTGATGACTGAAATTTCTGATTCTAGCCAGAAGATGGACCTTCTCAGTAGGTGGTGCAACTTTCTGGGTCGTATACCTGGCAGCTATAATCCTTGCGTTGCCCATGATGCATAAACTCAAGCCAAACCTGAATTTTCGATTTGATCTATTATAGCTTGCACTTATCAAACGTTCTATTTGCATTATGGTATGAGGTCGAGCCCTTTCCAAATCTCAAGAAGGATTATTGAGCTTTCTACTGATGTCACACATAGACTACTTTATCGTCCAATGTTTTGAAGCTGGTACTCGCTCCCGCGTCACCGCACCCCCAAGCTGTTTCGTGTGCAGAAGTCCCAGCCAACGAATAATCACTCGATCTTCAAACTGCAACGGAAATGCAGGTAGTCCGTTCGACAAGTGTACCAACTGCCGAAAGTTCTTGGGTTTTGCAGATGAAAGAGGCAATATCCCTGGCAATCCACTATGTCACTGCGACGAGTCCAGCAAATCTCAGATAACGGGTCAGAACAGCGGAGATCCTGGTTGCTTGCATTTTGTGTGTAGACTGGGCACTTGCGACTACTATGCTATAGCGACGGATCGGGATCATCAACAAATCAGGCTTCGCAGGAACATTGTGGAGCATTTTGCAAGTCTCAAGCTCGTCTAGCGGCTATACATATTTACGAAGTCCGTCATATTCCTCACTTATTCTACTACTCAGGGACCATAAACTAGCATTAATGTGATATACTTCCTGTTGCACGAGATAGCACGTAACCTCTTTTTCCTCTGGTATTAATTATAGAAAATGGTTGGTGAATATACTGGTATCACCCATTTGTTGAGTATTTATTGTTCTGAGCCAACTAATAAAAGATGGAAAATGCTAGCAACATAGAGGAAGTGATAAAACCTCGCATTAGTGGAGGGGGAAAGATGTGAGGATCTCCAGTTTAACTAAATATCTATCTACCTATATACACCAACAACACAGCTGACCTAACTTTCCGGTCAGTCTCCTACAAAAGGATAAGTTGAGAAAGCAGCTCCATGACTTGTCCAAAGTCAACCACTTTACAATCCACTATTCAAGGTACAACCCATCCCCTCTCTATCCCTGAACCACTAATTACAAGAATTAGCATATTTCAGCTTTAGACAAGGATATTCCTCATAGTTCCTATTACAGTTCTTCAAATTCGCCATTAAGGTATTTACATCACAAATCCGCACGTACTAAACCCAGGTGTTCTCACGTCAGCCTCAAAGATCAAATTCCCCACTTTCTCATCCCCATCAAGAACATCAGAAGTCTCAGGCATCTGATACTCATTGACATTCCCGTTGATCTTGTATCCATTCCAGGAACTAATTATAATGTCATCGAGAGTAACACCGGCCCAGTTGCCAATACTAAGATTGTCGTAGGTTCCGCCGGGGAGACTGTTCATTTTCCAGTCTACGAGCTTCCGGGGATTGTTGGTCCATTGGAGGGTTACGACGTAGAAGATCTTGTCGTAGCTGACGTGGGTTTGGGCTGCTGTGTTGTCGTCGGTGTGGCCTGCGAGATCTCCTTCTGCCTTGGAGCTGCAAGGATTGTCTGAACGAGGATGAAAGTGCTGCGTCTCCCGGCGCAACTTTCCATGCGGCGAGGATCATCTTGGTGTACACAATCTTCTGTGTTTCATTCTTCTCCATTGCAAGGCCTGTTTCGGTTGGTACAGCACCTTGCATACCGTCCGGGATGAGGCCGTACAGATCCGAAAGTGTTCCACAAAGCTACGAGCTAGGTACATAAGCTACAATTTCATACTCATTTACAAAAGCTGACAAGCCTCAGATGAGCCATGCGTTTCTGAGCTGAAATTCTCTCACGATTCTGAATATCTGTACGGAATCTCTCGGGATCCGGATGTTGGCGTTTTTCGGTTCGATGTCAGAAGGGGAATGACAATCCGAAAGATAGTCCCGGCGCTAAACAGCTTCACTCACATGACTCTGGCTCACAATGGAGACGAGTTCTATGTACCTGAAGTGATGGGCTGCTTGGTATTGCAGCAAACCTAGCATTTTTCCTCTAAGGAGGCGGCCAAAGGGCAGCCAGTCTTTCTAGGGCCTCATACTCTCAAGAACTATAAGATACTTGCATTTCTGACTGGGTCTACAAACAAGAACCGGGTTGCTGCTGTATTCACAAATAGAAATTACGTTCGAAAAGACGGCATTGAAGGTGGCGATGATTTGGAGCCTATTGTCTTAACGGCATTAGAAGACGATATCGGGGAGTGGCAAGACACCAACCTGATGCTCCCGACTAGCCCTTCCCTACTCTTCTATAACAACCCTCTCCCTAACATTACACTGCTCCTTTGCCTGCTCATAATTGACCATCCACTTCGGCCGATCCTCTAGCCGGCTCCCACCACTTAAAAACTTTCCAAACCACGGCAGGAACTCGAACAACTGGAAGCGGATAAACTCGCTCTTCCTCTTCCCGAAAACGAGGCCTAGATCCTCGGGACGGACGCCACTGGTTTCTTCAACAAGAAGGAAGACGAGGATAAAGGCTATAATGTTATAGCCAGCGAAAAGACCAAGGGTTCCGCTAACTTTCAAGTTCTCGACTAGCAGTGGGTAGGACAATGCAAGGACGCCTGCGTAAAAGAAATTGATACTTATCGCGAGGGAGGCTCCCTGAATGCAAGTGTTAGTATTGTTCATCCAATCGGGAAGAGAATAAACTTACAGTATCTCGGAAGGCTAAAGGGAAGCTTTCCACTGCCAAAATAAAAGGTACAGAGCCCATACCGGAACTGTAAAAAATCGTGTGGACTGGGCGTAGAATATGAGATCCCATACTGACGCTTGGATAAAGCGGAATGATTGACTTACTGTAAATCCAGAACGAAACAACCTCCACCTTAACCGTACTAAAGCTCACTGCTGCCGCCATTAATACCATCGCCATGCCCGGAATTGTAAAGATTAACATCTTTCTCCTGCCAAGACTATTAATAAAAGGAATAACCGGCAAACTGAACACAAATTTCAACACCCCAAAGATGACATTGTACTCCATTACCTTGTGGAGCATATTATTCTCGATTTTCTGACCTGGAACACTTCCCACAAGGACGCTGCCACCATAAAAAGCCATGATATTAACTACCCACTTGTTAGCATTTTTGCGATAGTACCATGTAGGAGGTAGAAGGAGAGACGTGGGTTAACCTACTGCCCGAAAGTTGTTGCGACAGAGCCACTACGCAGCTCGCAATTACAGCGTTGCGGAGGCGGCGGGTCGCCAAGAGTTTGCCGCAGCGCAAGACGTAATGGATAATAGCTTTGGAGATATCGCGTGTATATACCACGATGCGCGAGAAAAGGTCACCGCGTACTATTCCCGAACCTGACAGGGCGGCTCTCTCAGCACCTGAGTCATTGTCAGGATGGTTGTAGCTGGTGATATGCTCATCTCTGGGGTGGTCTGAAGTGGTCGACGTGGACTGGATCCCTCCCCTCTGTCTTGCTTCTGTCTCGAACTTGAATTCTTCCTCGATTCCCATGTAGGTGAGAAACAAGTCGCGAGTGGCTTGGACCTATCAGAAGTTAGCTTCCTATTCTGGAATGCATGAATTTGTAAGAGTTTCATCTTTGTCAGGTGTCATATATACATCACATCTGACATTACATGCTGGAGAGGCAAAACAGACGAATCATGAACTCTGAGTAAGGTAGAAATGAAGTGAACGGGAGGAGACGAGAAGAATGTGTAAACTCAGCAAGAATCAAGGGGTATTCTCGGCAATACAGCAGAAGCTTCCATGCCGTTGTCTCCCGGTACTTTTAGGCGGGCAGCTAGTCATATTATTACCTTAGTGTTCCGTAATCTCATTAAAGATTCATAAGCTTTCTCTGGGCTATAATGTCTTGATTCCCGCATCATGTAGTGTTGGGGAGATTCGGGACATTTGTAGACGATCAGCATCAAACAGAAGGCTACTCCCGCCGGGGAGGCCATGATTAGGCGGAGCTTCAGTTTCTCGTCGTGGATAGAGTTCAGGCAAATATTTATCATAAATGAAGCCATGGTGCCGAACGAAACCCTATATGTTCGACATAATTAGTGAGTGTTTGGTTTCATCCAGCGGTTCTTTGGGTGTCTCATATAATGGCCCGTTTATATTCTCGGACTATTGGCGGAAAAAATAGTGTAAAGTCAAAGGTTAGAGCTGGGCCAAAGCTCAGAACGCCTTGGTACCTTGAAGCGTGAACTACAAGTTGAAAGGGCGTAATCAAAGAGATATACATACCACAAATGCCACATAAGCATAAAGGAACCCCTCCAGTATCCTACTGAAATTTCTGCAGCTAGGATAGGAGCGGTTACGGCTTTCAGGCCCATCCCAACGCCTCCAATGACTCGAATAGCACTCAGAAGAGCCCATCCGCGATTTTCATCAAGGCGTATTAGTGCTGAGGCCAGTGAGGCTCCACAGGTTAGGAAAGCGGCGATGAAGATTACACACCGGACGACCCAAGAGGGAATTCAAAGGTACGGCAAAAGGGCAGCCCCTGTTTTAATTAGGATCGATTGTCCAAGATGAAATGGGAATACTTGGGGAAGACTCTTTATGCCAAAATCTCGTTCGAGGACGAAGATGTAGGCTTAGAGCTATGATCCAACTTACAGAATTGCCGCGGTGAAATAAACCGCTGCATTGGTAAACGCAAACCGAAGGTTAACAGCTTCTGACTGACCGATGAATTGGTAAGAGAACAAATTCGCCCCGTTCTGGCTACTCTGCACCAGCCCTTGTAGGAATGCGCTGAGAATGACTGTCAGAATAACCATCCACATACCTCCTCTCTCCGGGAAGATGCGGTCTGCCTCATTATTCAGCGCGCGCCGCTCCGTCTTAGTGATTGCGACAGGTATGACGTTAGGACTATTGGTGCGCGCCGCCGTGTCATAATGTATATAGTGTTTCGCGATCATCACAGCCTCCTGGAGTTCCTTCTCAGTAGGGTAGGGGCGGGATCGTGTGAGGGTTTTGACGGTGTTCTGGTAAAAGTTATGAACGTCTGCGCGGAGCTGGATGTCGCTTATGTTTTCTAGCGAGGGGGGTTAGAATCCTATTATGATAGCAGGGTCAATGGTACGAGTGTGACTTACGTAGGGGATTATGGATTTTGCCGACCCTGAGTCGTTTGATTCCTCTTCGTTGCGCTATCTTTGGCCAACTGAACACTCCCGGTAAAGAAGAGTCTGGATAATAGTTCGGAGAGAACCCAAAAGGACTGTCGCTGGTAGTTGTTTCCAGAGGGGAATTGCGGAGCATTTCTTTTTGAACCGTGAGGACTGGTGTCTCTAAAGCTTGGATGGAATCAAAATCGACAGTCAATTCCGCCACAGGTAACGTGGACCTGTTTAGGATGCCGCTTGAATCAAGAATCGTAGTATTAGGGGTAGGCTCGTCGATATGTCGTGCGCTGGGAATGGTGTCCTGGACATTTTCGTCGTTTATCTGCATCTCCACTAAACTTTGAGAAGAAGAGTGGACTAGTTTCTCAATAGAGGCAATCTCATTTTCTTCTATGTCTCGCAATTTCCCTCCGGTTTCAATAGTTGTAGAAGGGGGCCCGGATGAAGTCAAGATGCCGACCTGATCGGCTGCGAAACATGTCTTGATCTGGCTTAGAACACGCTCCAAAGGAACGACGTAGGCATGACCAAATGGATCAGAACCAATAATATGGCCATAAACTTCATTGGTATCTTGGTCGACAACAATTGAACCACACTCGCCCTCCATAATACCTGGGATTATATTCAGAGTTTTGCGCAATTCGTTGAGAGTCATACTTACCTGAGCCAGAGTCGATTGCCACTGCCCATACCTCGCAGAGCTCCTGACCTGGTGCCGACCCAATCATCATTGAACTTGCGAGAATCCGGCCAGGCAAGATCCCTCGTACTCCTGAAATGACATACACGGCGGCCCGATGTTTACGTGGCTTCTTTGCCAGGTTTTTCAGCGTAATGCAATCTCCGTTCTTGCCACTGGGGAAAAATACGTTGGCCAAGTGAGCTGATGTATTGGGATCTCTTGGTTTGGTCAAGGCCCAATCCAGATATGGTGCTGAGGAATCAAGGCGGTCCACTTGAGTCACGATTCTTTCCCATTCCTCTGAGCGTTTATCGGCGACTGAACGTTTCAAAAGAAAAGGATTAACAATCGTATCATCTTGTTTTCCGTCATCCTCAAAGAGCTCCTCGACTTCCAGATATCCTTCACAGTCTTCGAAGAACAGATCACTAAGGGCAGCAATGCCCTCACCGTTGGGTGAAGATGAATCTGAGTCGCCTGATGCGGTCGGGAGAGATGTAGATGAGGGTTCAGCAATTGTTTCTGAGACTGTTGGAGGGAATAGGTGGTCAACAGTCAATACGCCATGCATTGCGTCGACCTGGATGGACAAGCCTAGGGTAGCCGTTCGTTCAAGGTACTGAATAAGACCGCCACACCAAGTAAGATCTGTGTTGAAATGAGCTTCCAGAGGAATACGAGAAGCAAGTTGGATCAGTGGGTTTCCGGGTGTTCTGTAGTAAACAAGCTGAAACGGTGGAACTGGAGGTAGAGGGTCCCTGTTCTTGAGGAACCAGGGAAATGATGACGACTTCTTGTCGCAATAGAGTCTACTCCTCAATTGATTGTTGAACAGCGTTCGAAGTTGATTGAAGGCTTTCGTGGGACACAAGACCACGATTGTTGGTCTGACTGTCTCTGGCGACGTGCCAACCATCGCAGGTCGGTAGTGGATGTTTCTAGCCTGATCTCGGAGTTCAGGGTCAGAGTCGACGGCTTTCTTCAATTCTCCCGAAACAAATATGAATCTTTCGTGATACACCTCGTGATCCCAACCGTCTGACTCCACCAGAGCATCCGGGTACCAGTTCTTACCATCTCGACTCCCGGGTATACATATGTTCCGATCGAAAGAGTCATCCACCGTCGAATCGGTGGAGTTTGTCGATGTATTGACTCCGTCTTCCAGTTCTCCTATTTCTGATGTATCGCCGCTCAGCAGCACTCCTGTCTGTGCTGGAGTTGATGTTATGTCTCTGGCGGCTTCATCTCTCGCCGGGGGTATCTGCTCCTGCTGTTGCTGCATAAGATCTTGAAATCTGTTCCATTCAATGCCTTTCCCCCTCTCATCCTCACTTTGAGATGTACTTGGGGCGACTTGCCTTGCGAGATGCGGTGGAGGGTCCAAAATCGCTAGGGGACTCACACTGGGGCGCCTACAAACTTCAACTTGGGCCATCATCATTGGTTTCACGAGCTTCAGCGCCGGTAGCAGGCCTTTGGAAGATTTAAGATGCAGCGGAAAGAGATGCATTGCCGAAAGTGTATCTTCAGGTTAATTTCGTAACTGATAAGACACTTTCCGGTCTATCTATATACAACCAGCAAATGAAAATTTCTGACACCGATGTCGGGTTCCCTGTTCAGCTTTGAACGTAACGTCACTTTCAAGGGTGCCGAGCGCCACAACTTCAGTCTGCCTTGTTCTATAATTAAGCGTTAGGGTCAGTGATGACCTGACACTCTCAGCCGGCGACGGGCCCGGCGTGTGACCAGGGTTTCAGTCTCAAGGAAGCCTGCGACCTAGTTGCAGTGCCCCCCTACTACGTAGTAAATTGCGCTTCATGTGCAGATACAAGGCGAATACATCTCTGATATTTGGTGGCTTTGCTAGGTCTTTCAGCCATCTGCCATTCAGTACTTCGTACTAGCTCAGCTTCTCCACTAGTGAAGACCTGCCGAAGTTTGGCGCACTTTTTCCACTTCACAAGGGGCCTTATGAATATAGCGAGTTCCCCCAGTCAGTGCAATTGGATGCCAAGTCCGATGCCATCTCTTTCGACATCTAGTCAGGTGGCTCGAATCCTTCATTCAAAAAGTTTATCATAGCATCTTTTCTACCATCTTTGCCGAAGACCCTTCACAGGATTTCCAGTCCGATGACAAGTGAGGCGTACCGGGAAAAGATTGCAGGGGAGTTGTTAGGAAAGACTGGAGCGTTTCGTGCCTACTTCAACCTATACGATGAACTGTTTGGAGGCCACATTGTCCAAATTGAACAACCGCAAGGTCGGAACCACCGTCCAATAGGCCATGGTTTCATCCTTACCACTGCCAGAATGCTCAAGGAAGACAACTCGCTCACGTTAGGCAGGGCAAGAGAGTTGCTCCAAAGCAAACACCCAGATTGCTCAATGTCGGAGATCAACTGTGCTGTCAACCTCACGGTACAGGCAATGCTGATGGTTGATTGCGCTGTCAATGAGTACCGGAGCCCTGGCTACGCCATCGGGAAGTACCGCCCTGCATCATGGCTTCCAGACGAGGCTTTCATCGATTTCGTGACCCGGTGCTTCCCCCAAGTTCCGTCTGAGAGACGGGGTCGGGTCGCGGAGGTTTTGGATGAAAAGACCTCCCTGAAAGCCTGGAAATTAAAGGAGAGGCCCGGCATCCACTTCAGGGGAACTGACAATTTGGCCGACCATTTGCTCTTTGATCCTAAGCACCAGATCCTCTACCTTTTTCATCATACTGCATACCTCAAGGCCCATCTAGACTTATGGAATGGGAAGTCTTTTCTGAAGGATGTTGGGTTTGCAACTACGCTGAAAAGGTCGGTTAGGCTATCCTAGACTGTTAAAAACCAACAGGCTGACAGGATAGTGGAACTCTTTGCCCGAGGTTGTTGGCTGAAACTCTACATTCGCTACAGTTAATACTGTTCCCTAACGACGACCATAGATCGACGAGAGTCCTGAAACAACTAATCAGGAAGAAAGGCTTTGACGACACGTGTTCTGTGCATGAAGGATACAAGGTGTTCGAAGATTCAACGGCAGATTTTACGTACGTTTACTGGGGCGAGAGGTTGACGGTACTCCATGATTTGGTGTTAAATCGTCCACCACGAACTGGCTTTCAAAGGTGGATCAGGTGGCAAACGTCTGAGAGCAATTCTTTCATGGTTGCAATGCTCGCACTCGTCATCACTATCGCTATCGGGACCCTCTCTCTTGGGTTGTCGGCATTTCAAGCATGGATAACATGGCATGCTTGGAAACACCCTGTTTAGAGAGGGCTTTTACGATTGCTTCTATCAATTCTGCCTGAATGACTTAAAGTATTAGCGTCGCTGCCTCGTTAGCGAGCCTGGGCAGCCGTACTCTATAATTAGGTAATTGGACGACATGAGGTGCGCCGACCCTTCACATTGACGCCCCTAATCCTAGAGCGGCAAACTGGATATCATTTTTGACTTGAGTTGCAGTAGCCTGCATATCCCAGCCGCTTTGGCATGAGCTTCAGCTGTGGCGGTGGCAGTACGACATGGTGATCCATTTGCGCTGTATAGCCGAGTACCTGCCGCGGCGAGGCGCTTTTAGTTCAGCAGTGGCACGTTCCAGACCAGTAGATTAATCAAATCTCCTGTCTGCCCGGGCGAGTTTAGACTTGTAACGCTCGGGAGCCGCTGGTAACACCGCCGGGTCGAACAGCTGTGCTTCCAAGGGCATCGTGCTGACCCACTGGCTCGCTTTAGCAAACCTATCAAAGATTTAATTTAGGATAGTTTCTTTAGTCGCTCACTTCAACAAAGCTATTTGTCCCTGAACTTCATCCTCCATGGGCACTAGAACATCCTTCTGGTATTTTTTTTAACGCCCTATCGTGCTCACTCAGTAAACTCCCCTTCTATCTCCAAAACAGCCACAATGGCCCGTGGCACAACCTTATGACCCTGCGTTATGTTATGAGCGGCTAATGGTTGGCTCAGCATGTCCCCGAGGAAAAATAAGGCCCGACATTCTCTCATTCCTTGCTAGCCTCTCACTGTTGGGACATTAACATGGCTGGGTCCCTGCCTTAATGGCGACGCGAGAAGCGTCACGCGCGCCGCGCCCGGAACGATGTAGTGCTGACGTTAGTTAATGTTAAACCTGTAATAGCCTGGTTAGCGCTGTAAATGCAGGTTTAGCAGTATAAATGCAGTTTTTAAGCTATAAATCTAGAAAAGGCTAGATTACCTAACTAAATATATCTAAAATAGACCTAATATAGTGCAAAACCTAAAATTACTGTAGCAGCTAGCTAGACAGTCAATTAATAAGCACAAGTCGGTTCAACAGATAATGTCAACTTTGCCGCGGCTGACTCCTACTGTATGCAGGCAAATCGACCAGGATGATTCTGCAAGTAGCTTGTGCGGCTGATCTCGGCGAAGTGGGGCACATCGGATCAATACTAATCCGGAGGTTCGACTTCTGCCACTCAATGTAAATAATATTGACGCAAGCATGACCATATATCTATAGAGTGAAATCTTGCACTACCTCACTGGTGCAACCTCGCATCTAATAAAGATCACCCTCACCCCGCTTCTGAACTTCTCATTAATAAATGAAGCCAACGGTTACAACACATACTTGTTGTTTTTTTAGCTTGCAAAGTCCAACGCGCTCTAAGTGGGAGAGAATCCAAATCTGGCACATGGAATGCCGCTACATCTATTAATTTAAGTAAGTTAATTAGATCCAGGAAGGGATACGCAACCCGCATCCGGAAGCTTACTGATGTCGTCTGTTTTAATTAGCTTCGAAATTATCCATTGACAGATAATCTTACTTACATCATCAACAAATCTCAAAATCCTATTGAAAAGACACAATGCTCATTCGCCGTTTCATTTGCCGCCCAGTGGTCCAGTGGCAGTCGTACAAATCGCATGCCTTCAAATCCATTCCAAGAAGGAACCTCACATCAGAGCAAACCAAAATCGTCAAGTCTACAATCCCTGCACTTGAACAACATGGAATCGCAATTACAACCCTCTTTTATAAGCGACTCCTTGACTCGCATCCCGAGCTCAAAAATGTTTTCAACACAACGCATCAGATAACGGGTGAACAACCAGCTGCCCTTGCGCATGCTGTCTGGGCGTATGCATCAAATATTGACAACCCAGCCGCACTTCAGACCACTATTTCTCGCATCGGTCACAAACATGCTAGTTTGGGAATTACCCCAGAGCAGTATCCCATTGTCGGCGAGGGACTTCTGGCAGCGATCAAAAGCGTGATGGGTAATGCGGCTAACGAGCAGATTATTGATGCTTGGAGAGCAGCTTACGAGCAGCTTGCCAAGTACTTTATTCAATTTGAGGACGAGTTGTACCAGCAAGCAGCCGCCACCCCGGGAGGCTGGAAAGGATGGCGCAAGTTTTTCGTTTCCGATAAAGTTCAAGAGAGTGACGAGATCATCTCCTTCTATCTGACTCCAGTGGATAGAGACACTCTACCGGCGTATAAACCCGGCCAATTCGTCAGTGTGCGCTGCTTCGTGCCGGATCTCGGGTCATACCAACCTCGACAATACAGCTTGTCGGACGTGCCTAACGGAAAGTCCTTTCGAATTTCTGTCAAGAAAGAATTTGCATCGGATACCCGCCCGGCCGGTCGTGTATCCAACGTTCTCCACGAAAACCTCCCAGTGGGATCTGAATTAGATATCAGCATGCCCTTTGGCGACTTTGTGCTTGATGTAAATGCCACGACTCCCGTTGTGCTCATGAGCGGAGGTGTCGGTTTAACTCCCATGATGGCCATGTTGAAGACGCTAGTTGACCAAGCAAAGTCAAGAAAGGTAGTCTTCATTCATGCTGCCCGAAACGGTCGCGTTCATGCCATGAAGACCGCCTTATGGGAGATTATCGCAAACAATCCTCAAGTCAGCCGTGCCATTTTCTATGAGGAGATTACAGACAAGGATCGGCAGGGTTTCGATTATGATTTTACTGGCAGGGTTGAAGTAAGTAGGATTAAGGATATGATACTCTTACCTGGGGCGGATTATTACATCTGCGGCCCGTTGCCGTTCATGAAGGCGCAGAGCAAGGCCTTGATGTCAATGGGTGTTGACGAGGGGCACATTCATATGGAATTGTTTGGTTCCCCACGCGAATAAAATCGGGTCCGAGTTTGTCTACATTATATTAAAGCACTCTACAGAATGCAGTATACTTTTTGACCGCCCGAGAGAACATGAAGCACGGAGATAAATGTGATTCAACGAGCTCATTTTATCGAGACGGTAGGTAAATCTTCAACACAACGGATACGACTCGATGGGACCTATGACACCCCCCTCAGTAGCTTTATGTGATCTCTGAGATAGGATTAAAGTCAGTATCAAGTTAACACGAACAAGCCCTATTTCATGCAAGCACCATCCGTAACGAAAGTCATTTCCTTCTCTGCACTGCCTGCTCCACATCATGAACATAAATAGTCAGGTCACACTTACATTTCAACTATACTAACTTATTTATTCTCGCAATCATCATAGGAATTGAGCCCGAACTTAGCTTAGCCGCAATGCCAAACTCTTATTCACGCCCTGCTAAACCCCACGACGGCAAATGATGAAGTAGACGTATGACCCATAACTCAAAATTTTATTATTCAATGGCCAAGTCTTTTAATAGCTTTATGATTAATAAAACCAAGGCTCATTCAGCGGCTTTTATTATTACTAAAGCACTGAATCAGGCTGGTTATTGATTCAATTCCATCAATTTGGCGTCCACGTTGAGTTGCATTGAGAACTTACTCATTATCTAGCCCATGGGAGTTAACCACCGCATCTTCAAATTGGATTGATGACGTTGAGTTGAAAGGGTTGAACCAGAATACATCGCCGCGTTCTCTATTGAACTCTATCGTAGCCTTCTCAACGAGGTCCCCGCCGCATTATATAGAGAGTCGACAACCAGTGGATCTGGTCCCATGTCTTTTTTATCGTATACCTTGACTCATGAACTACAAACCCATGGCCAGTTTGCCACTAGCCGTGTTCAAGCTCCAGCAAAGTAAAGTGCATTCGTCATCGTTCTACATTGATAGTTGATGCTAAATTTAACCAATCGCAATATTCGGCACTCCCGGCCATCGTTCTGCACGGAAGAGACGCTATCGTCAAACACAACTGCGTTTTAGAAAGCCGGAAGGAAATTGCCTATCCCCATATTGGCTAGGACTGGTCCAGCAGGAGCCAAGCGGAGACCTACGGCGGACCTTCAGGGTCCATAAAAAGTCGCTTGGAATGCGTAAATTCTACAGCCAATCGATTTATGGAGCCAGTGACGCTTTTCATTCAAAGGCCATCGGCATATTTAATGAGTAAAACCCTTTGTCTCCTGTCTGCCGGTCTTGTGTTTAATACGTAAATGGCACATAGAATACATATTATTTTATAGAGTAACTGGTAACCTCTCTTCCTTTTCCTTTCCTTTTCATTTTTCTTCTTCTCTTTCTTTTTCCCCAATTTGTTACTTTCTACGCAACCCGCCTGCACCCAAATATATTACACAACACATCACCATATATCAACAAGAACCAGTTCCAACAGAAGCAATGACAAACAGCACGGAACCGCCAGCAGGCTATGCACCTTTCGATTTGTATCCTTACAATCCATCTAAAGGTGCAGCATATGCTTTCTTGGGCCTTTTCGGGGCGACGGGTGCTGTGCATTTCATCATGATGTTTCCCTATCGATCAGCTTTTCCCATCCCTATGATCATCGGGTGCGGTAGTAAGTAACATATTCCCAAGACGCTCCGGAGGTAACTGACATCAGTTCCAGTGGAAGCCACCGCCTATTGGTTCCGATCACGATCTCACGACAATCTGCGACAAACCTTGCCTTTCATAATTCAGAACTTGCTCGTTCTCGCCGCCCCTCCATTCCTCGCCGCCACTATCTACATGTCTCTTGGTCGAATCACGAGAGCTCTCAAAGCACAAGAGATATCCCTCATTGGTTTGCGTTGGATCACCAAACTATTCGTCCTGGTTGATCTGGTCTGTTTTATCACACAGACCGCAGGCGCAATTATGTCGGGCAGTGAAGACCTGGACGAAGCAAAACGAGGCCAGAATATTATTATGATCGGACTCATTCTTCAGATCATTGCTTTTGCCTTATTCATCGTCTGCACTCTCACTCTGCAGCTCAGGCTCCGCTCCAACCCACCTGTCCACTGCCTTGCGGGTCTGGTGACGCACTATCGTCGATATTTCATCGCATTATACCTCACTAGCGGCCTTTTTTTAATCCGCAATTTGGTCAGAATCATCGAGTACAAGCAAGGTAGCGACGGACCTCTTTTGTCAACTGAAGCTTTTCTCTATGTTTTCGACTGTTGCTTTATGCTGGCCATTATTGTTATTATCCTTATCTTGCATCCCGGCCGACTAATTATGAAATGTCGGCGGCAAGAGTTGGTAAAGGATGTTGTGCCCTTGGTTACAAGTTAGATAAATAAGGGCAAGGCTCTGTCAATTTGTATTCTGAATTTTCGTTTGGGTTATTTTCCTATTGTACTTTCTTTTGTAATATTATACAGACTATAGTATATCAGCTGTAGAG
>JABCJY010002019.1:0-10422 GCA_013184415.1 Fusarium concolor | reverse complement strand
GGCTCCGCCAGCGTCCCCGCCATCTTCTCCAGCATCCCCGAGGAGTCCCCCATTCCTCCCGTCACCCCCCGTCCCGGCAATGGAACCACCACCAAGACCAAGGGAGCCACTACTCCCACTGGAACCTCTGGCTCTGGTTCTGGCAGCGAGACCGGTGGTGCTAGCAGCGTTCCTACTGGTAACGCCGCTGCCGTTGCTGGCCCTGCCTTTGGCCTCCTCGCTGCCGTTGCTGCCGCCTTTGCTCTGTAAGAGCGCTGATATTTGCTTGAATACAATTCAACTTGACAACGGAGTATTCTCGGGACGTCATCAAAAGGTGATGGATTACGATGTTTGGAGATTAATAATGCCTTGTTCAAACATAGTATGGCACTTCTTTTCGGGGTACAATTAGCTTAGCTTGCCATTGGAATGATGGGAAAAGCAGTAATAGAAATGTACCAGCTACCTTAGTAATAAACATGCATTCAAAGTTTCGCATCTCAACTTGGAAGAGAGCTATCTTGGGGTTCTTCGAGTCTAAAACTATTCCACCAAATTTCAAATGACAGTGTGATTTTAGGATAGGTAATCTAGAGTAACCCTTGGGCTATCTTACTGTGAAGTCGACTTTAGTGAGAATCCTATTTGATACAGTTATCGTTTCCATGTTATGTTTGGTCAGGCTCTGCAGCTCTCGCCAAGTCGACATCAATAAGCCACGGTAGTTGTATGGGTCTGTATCTGATATCCATGATTGCTGCATTCACAAACAATGTCTGTTCTCCCTCAACCAAGCGATTATCACCCTGAGTGAGGTCCAGATGCGCAGCTCTCTGCTTGCTCATCTCGATCAATTTTATCCTTGTCGTCTCGGCCTCCTTTTCGTTCTGAGTTACGCGATTTGGCCGCAGGCCCTTAAGCCCGACCCTTCTTGACTGATCTTCGTCAATGCCATCCCCGTCCCAGGTGACATGATACGTTCCCCAGGCTTCATGGATATGCCCAAAACAGTGGATTTTGGGCTTCGCACAGGCGACGGCTGCGAGGAGATCGGGGCAGCCAGCGGGGGTCCCTGTCATGCCTGCAAAATCGCAAATACCTTGCGGAGGGCCGTGTGTCATGGCAACATCGATTCCTGTGGGAATGTTGAAGTTGTGACCATCTTCGTACTGAAATGCCCAGCCACCGTATGCAGGAGTCCATGGACTTGCATACACTCTCAAAAAAGCACCGCTTTGCAGAGTAAATTCATGAACGCCCTCTGTTAAATATTGAACACCATCCCTTTCAGCTTCCCGGACAATCTTCTTGACCTTATCCAAAATGTCCTGTGGGCCACCAAACTCATTAATCCAATAATCATCATGAAGTGCAATGTCATGGTTGCCTGCAATAGCCAGCTTCAGAGGGGCCCTGATAGATCGAAGCACAGAGAAAGTGTTTTCGAATTCAGGGATCGTCGTTCGCTTTGTGAGGTCGCCGCAATGAAGAACAACATCTGCTTCTGGTAGCGGTTCTCTCCAACCTGTCGTTACCCGCATGACATCTTTCTGCCTGAGTTCATCATCGGTGCTAGGTCCACCTTTATTTTTGGATTTGGGTTTCGAGCCGTGTGTATCGGATATGATGAGTAACCGAGTTTTTATGGATGTAGTTGATGGTGCGGACATATTGAGTGAGAGTTGAAACCCTTTGTGTGAATATTGGGAGTACTGAGTGTGCAAAGGAAGAAAGTACGACAAGATATGCTGACACTTTATAGTGGAGTCTTATAAGACTGGTTAAATGACAACAAGAGACTGGATAATCTTAACACGAATTGAAAATAATAGTGTGGATGGATTACAGGTTTACATCTTGAGGTGAAGTTGTTTCAAGTCTAAGAGCCCAGGCTGACGTTGTGTAGTGGGTGAAAGTGGGCCTTGATTTAAACCTTTAACCATCCAGCGCAGGAATTCCTACACGGACCCCTACTTCCATCACACTCCTCCAAGCCTCACTTAAACAAACACGTGCATCAACTCCCATAACACAACTGCGATCCCCGTATTCTACCATTTCGATATCTTCCATCTTGACATAATTCTTTGAATATGGCTACAGAAGTCCCTCAAGACGTCCCAATGGGATCACCTCCAGCCCCGCCCGCTCAAGAAGGCCAGGAGCCCAAATATGGCGGCTACTCACGATTCGAGGTTGAGCTTGAGGTCTGTTCTCGTCCTGTTCACCGGCGCTACACGTTCATAGCTGATACAGAACTGTACACAGTTTGTCCAATCTCTCGCCAATCCAGCCTACCTCAACCATCTCGCATCCCAGAAACTACTTAGCCAGCCCGCGTTTGTCGCATATCTTGCATACCTTCAATACTGGTCGAAGCCACCGTATCTCAAGTACCTGATCTATCCCGGCCCGACACTACGGCATCTCGAGCTTCTTCAGCAGGAAACGTTCCGACAACAGATCATTAGCCCTGATGTGGTAAGGGCATTAGTGGAGGAGGGTATGAAGGCCTCAGTCGACTGGCACCGCGAGAGCTAGAGAGTCCCTACGAAGTCAAACAGCTCTGCGCAAGGAGATAATAATCACACGAACGATACACGGGAGAACTTCACCGACACTGATGATAAAAACACATCTAAAACCCCGCAAAAGCGGAAAAACCGACTCGGGAAGAAGAAGAAGACGAAAAAGAAAGACAACCCCCATACTACTATTCAGCAGCAGATCATGATATCTTGAGGCAAGAGGTTTTTGACTATACTTTTGAAAACATAGGCACTTGATGGCCCAACTCCAATTCTCCTCGCGCACAAAGAAAAACCCGCCAACTAAACGCAAAGAAAACCGTTCCACGAACTCAGTTTTCTCTCCATCGGTGACCGCAGGTCATGCACTTGTAGAAACTTGTCATGGGTTCATCAGCACTGCGAATCTGGACCTGGAAAAATGCGGCCTCGTCGCCGTCGCATCCCTCGTTAGGGCACTGAACACGACCCTTTTGCGCATTATCCCAGGCGCCGGGACCGCCGAAGACATCCTCCTTCTCGACACGCTCGTACATTCGCCGCGAGAACACGGGCTCGGTGATGTGGTGTTCGAAAGGGCAGGTTCGGCACTCTAGACGGTTGGTTCGTGTGCTCGTGAGGGAGACAGTGAGGATGTTTGCGCAATGGGGACAGACTGGAGGTTGGGTTAGTCTTGGAACAGATGCATCGATTTTGGGTCTTACAGAGCAACATGATGGCGATTGTTGTCTAGGCGGAAGATAATAGCTTTGGTTTATTTAGAGAGACACAATGCGACGCTTTTTTGCTAAGAGGACAATCTTTTGTGTTTGTAGCGGCCGTTGAAGAGTGAGCGCTGCTGTTGAATAAAGAATCTTCCCAAGTATGACTATTTTTTATTTTGCCGATACTGATGAAGGAAGACCTAAGTTAGGTATGCTTGCTTGACTTGAGCTGGTGGGGCCATTGCCAGGCTGTTTTAGCGTTCTAGCGCCATACTCCCCGCCATTTCCGCCTAAGCTCGCTGAGGTGGACTTTCATTTGGCTGGGCATCATATTGCCCCTCCAAACATGGAGGGAAACGTGAAACACTTAAAACTTAGCACAGTCTATCCATTACCGACATCCACTGCCTCCCTTAAGCCACAACAACACGACCAACTTGTGCATTCACAAGACCCTGTCCGAGGCTACTTGACGATTCTACATAACTCACAAGTCAACTTTGTCAGAATCTTCAACAACTGACTTCGTCATCATTCTGGGAATTTAATACCCCGCTCTCGCGAACTGGAACTTGATTTACATTCAAAGGACTTCAATATGTCCGGAGGCGATGAGCACGATGTAAGTCATGCTTCATGCTTCATGCTTCATGCCCAAGATCCAAGAGTCCTACTGCAGGCCAATAAATTGACACAAACTTCTATCAAGGGCGCTACCATCCAGGAACAACTGATCGAAGCCTGTCGCCGCAACAATGTTGACCTTCTAAATGACCTTCTCGAGGACAAACCCGACGACGAGATCTCAAGGCTCCTCAATGAGACCAAAACTGTCATGGGTAACTATCTCTACCATGAAGCCGCCTCCTACGGAAATTGTACGCATCACAAACCTTCATACACAGGCATGAACTAGACGGGCTAACCTACCACCTCAGACGAAATCATCGATAACCTCCTCGACCAGCCCGAATTCGAGTGTGATCCCATTAACCGCCAAGATGGCGACACCCCTCTTCATAGCGCCATCCGTTGGATAAACTCTGAGCCTCTCGCCCAGCGACCTTTTGGCAATGCCCTCGTCGAAATGATGCTCGAGGCCGGCTCCAGCACACGAGTCAAGAACAAGGCCCGTCTTACTCCTTACCAACTCGTCGACCCTACAAACAAAGAGCTCCGCGAAATCATCCAGAAGCACGAATATGCGAACCAAAATGCTGGAGACTTCATCAATGTAAACAGCTCGGCGGGCCACAGCGGCGCTGTGCTGGATGTTCCAGACGATAGCGATGACGATGCCGAATTTAGTGGAAGTGATGAAGAGGAGCGAGCTGAGTGGGAAAGGAGGCGGAAGGAGAAGCAACGTAAATAGGCGACTAACAAAGCACGTTTACGCAAATTCGAATATAGAGGTTGCTTCACATCAAGAGGGGGCAAACCATTACATGGGTGGATATAAAGTGTGAAATCTCAGAGCGATAGAACCCAGGTAGCTTACGCAAAGGTGAAAGAATAAGTATTTCTCATTCAAGGTTATTGAAAAGGGGGTATAAACGTTCTAACAAGGTATATGGGGCGGTATCGTCTATCGTGTCGTTGTAAACGCATGCCAGGCGGCGTGGACGTCAAAAGAGTGCAATCGAGATCAGGAACCAGCCTAAACTCGGACCAAAGGAAATAGGCATAACTCCAATAGCTGAATTCTGCCCAAAACGGAGAACATACTTAAGCCAGTAACCAAAGTGCAGTTGCCAATGTCGTTGAAGCCATCATGAGTGCTGTGGGTAACACATGATTTCCGAGACTCTTATCAGATACGATATAAGTGACGTCTTTGAGCTTCTTTTGTGTCGCCTCTGTAAGGCTTCCAGATTCAGCGAGCTCATTCATTTCGTCGCCAAGTTGTCGCAGAATGTTAGTTGAGCGGCCCTTGGGACACATGATTATTTCCCAGCCTCCACCTGTGGGAATGATGAACGTGGACTTCTGATCATCAAAAGCGAAACTATAGGCATCAGGGCATATAATCTTGGCTCTCTTGCTGTATGCAGATGGCTTGCAGACATCTGGGTCATGATACTTTCCTACACAACAGTCCTTGTCAGTTCCGTATGCGGCGCATGCGCTGTTGCAGGGAGAGAACTCTGGCCGTTGGATGTCATCGTCTGGGTAAGGATAGATGCCATCCCCAGGCTTAGTGGGCGGAAACGCGAGATACTTCCATGGACACCAGCGTCGGGCATTCTCACTGCTGACTCGGGTTTCTAATGGAACAGGGTATGTTGAGTTTGTATAGTACGTCCCGGTCTCACTGCTGGCATAGATCCAACTAGGTGATGCGATACACGCGCAGTTGGTGAGATTGGGCGGGATGAAAGTCGTATTCTTGGAAGGGATGTAGCTGAGGCCCATCGGGAGATTGTACCCGTCCACTAAGGAGAGGTCGTAAAAGGTTTGCTTTCTATGCAGACCACCAGCTAATGTAAATTCGGCGAGCGTTGCCGGCGTGGAACCCTGTCAGCGGTTAGAGGTATGCAAAAACGCATTCATAGCTGATAACTTACACTGGATTCGCAATCCAACTGTCCAAAGCAGTCTCCTGTTTTGCACGAACACGAATCACCATTCACAGTACAATTTGTACGACCCCAAACCCGACCTTGCCAATCCCATGAGACCCAGAGATCTTTGCTCTTTCCCTGTTTGAGCTCGAATCCTCCGGTCCCTGGGCCTTTGCCGGCCTGCGTCGCAATGCCGGGCCAGATGGTTGAGTCGCATTTGTTGGTGACGGTCAGAGGAATCGTCCTGTCAGGGTCTTTTGGTTCTCCCCGGTTCGGAGATCTAATTCGCCCTGGGAAACGTGGAAACCCTTTGTCTGAGGCATCGTGTGCGCCCTTCACCCCTGCCGCCTGTAGAAAGTAACCAACAAGAAGAGTAGGTACCAATACTCGGCAAATCGAGAAAACGCTACTAGCGCCTCTATGTCTTGTCGAGGATACCATCTCACGACTCAAGATGTTCGGTCAAAGTCGAAGAACAAGATGTCGAATGTAGGTGACTGGGGCCAAGATCCAATGGGTCTGTCGAGTGAGATGGCCTCAGATCCAAAGCATCAAAAAGTATGGAGTGTTAGCAAGTCGTGATCATAGCGTCGAAGAGACTATGCAAGCAGCGGCTGAAGCAGCAGATATAAGACAAACAATGTTGTCGGTATGGAGCCAGGGTCCAGGGTCGAAAGTGACGTATAGGCCACGGCGTAGCTGCGAATAGAGACCGCTTTCTTGATGCCCAGAAACTGTTTCTTGATCACCCTTGTCCAACTGATCTGCAGTTCAAGCGTGGCAATTGAAAACGACCAGACGAACGGTGATATATTGGCCCAATAAACAAGGATTGACTGGCCGAGGGAAACGAAGTGAAAGAACAGGAATGCCAATGAGAGGAGGATGCGAAAATCTGAAACGACCAGGGGTTTAAGATATGATGTTGTAACAGCTATTTTTGGTGTTTGATCGTCCAAAACACAGACGAATATCAGGAAAGTAATTCAAATGAGGAAGAATTAAAACGAGCTCAAGAACTCGTCTAGAGCAAAGGGACGAATCATGAAATACAAGCAGGGTTAAAGGGGGGAAAAGAGAAAAGAGAGGTGGTTCAGAGCGAGCAAGACAACATGGTACTTCATGCTGCTCAAGGAAGGAACCATGACTGGTGTTCCTGCGATGCCTTGATGCAGGTCAAATATGACGTCAGGGTAGTCGCGAATCAGGATGGGAGAGCGTCACTTACGAGATGGCCTCATGTTGTTAACAGCCACCGATTTAAATTACCTATGAAGAAGGCATATATAACCGTTTAAAATGGCTATATTGCTTTATTCATGCGGTGGTTTATTTCACTCTTTGAGCAGCAACCTTATCCCACGTGTTGAAGAAAATAGGCAACTCTACCCCACCAAACCAATTACCATATCAGGCAATATGGATATCGTCAAAGGGCTCAAGATAAAAAAAAAACAAGAAAAGAAAAGAACCAAACAAAACATACAACACCGGAGATCCTGGTCGTCGCTGAGCCAACTATTAATCCAGCGCTTCGTAGCTTGACGATGAGGGAGCGGACGAGACCCCGTATTCTCCACGAGCTTTGGTCGTATGTGCTTGAGAACGGATTTCTAGCTGCAAATAACAGTATAATCACTATGAACAGCTTCGAAGGAGAAGTTGTGAGAAAGTAATAGGTGATAGCTGCCTCGATTTGACTCCGTAGCCTGTGTTCATTCAACTAGAATTCATTGTCTATATACGAGTAATCATGTCGTTCATGCATGTAACTCTTCATCTTTATCCCGGAACGTAGCACCAGGCTCAGACACACTGGTCTATCTACCACGCCCCGTTTGTTTAACTCCTCAATACTAGATCCAACATCTTTCGCTCGACATGTTGTACGGCCTCTTCGAGTACTCTAGAGGCAGTCATAAAAATAATTTCCTTTACGCGCTGACTTGGCGGCATCCCAGGTCTGCGTCTTCCTAGGTATCATGGGGTTTCAAAGTGAACCTTAAACTCATTGACTTTCGCTTTCTTTTCCGTTTTGCCCTTGTTTACCTGAAGCGAGAGCGGCAGCGGCCCATGACCTCGCCTTGGCAGACGAGTTCGGCGCTGAATTCTGAACCGTCCAGTGTCAGATAAATGTCAAAGTAGACGCGGTAAAATGTGCCTTGAGGGGTATCCATTCGTTCAAAGTCCTTCTCTAGGTTCTTACGGGATAGATCCGAGGTAAGAGTGACAACTTCCTTGATGCCTTAAGACAGTTAGCATTGCATTATTGAGTTCGAAAATCTTGTTAGACTTACGGGGATCCTTTGTGTATTCGGGGCAGACATCATCGTCACAGGCATACAGCACATCTTCGTACATGAGAGTGGCGCCTGGGGCGACTTGTCGGAAGAAAGAAACCTTGACAGGTTCGCCGTTCTTGACCTTTTGACCCTTCTGGACGAAGATCTGGCGGGTGAACTTGCAACGATCCTTTCCATCGAGAGAAGGCACACGGTAAGCCTCAGGGTGATAGCCTTCCTTAAAGGGCTGGAGAGTAGCCATAAGGTAGTGCCGTCGTGCAACACGGTGAGTAACGATGCGCTCTGTAATACCAGCAGTTACAGCACCCTTGACAATAGCAGCGACGGAGTCCATGGGTCTGACAACCTTGGATTGGAACTGGGGAGGGACGTGAAGTTTGATTTGCTGGAAAAGATATTCGGAAGCACCGAAACCACCGACAACCAGAATGTTCTGAAGAGTTCGGTTCTGGGCCTGGATTGCAATGATCTGGTTTCTCACAAGTTCCAAAATACGGTTGACGACAGGCTCGAAGCATTGGAGAATCTCCTCGTTTGTGAAGGTCATGTAACCCTCCTCAATGCCAGCCTCGGGGAACTCAGCCTCAATACCAACATCAACAGCCCACTTCTGCCCGTTGTTTCGGAAATCGGCCTTGATTCGGTTCTCGAAGTCCATGATACACTTGGCATAGACTCGGCCAGCGGTCTTGGAGCCATCGGGAAGCTTCATCTTGCGGATCTTGGTACGGAGGATATTACTGAAGTTACGGTTCAGAGCTGTGGAACCGCAAGAGTCACCAGAACCAGCCGTACATTCGGCAACGGTGAAAGGGTTCTCCTCCTCAACCTCGTATGCAATCAAATCGACCGTACCGCCACCACAATCCACAATCAGGACAGCGTCATGGACCTTGAGATCTAGAAGACCAGTCTTGGAACAGAACAAAGCGGCAGCCTCGGGTTCCGAGACGAGGGTCAGACGGTTGTCGTTCTCATCACGTAGGAAGCCAGCCTGGATAGCAGCAGCTCGAGTAGCGGCCTTTCCAGCATCGTTCCAGATAGCAGGGACGGTCAGATAATATCGGATGTTGCGCTCTTCTCGGTTAAAGACTTCACCCAACGCCTTTTGCAGAGCTGACCGCATAGCCTGTCGAAGCTTAAAGAGATAATCGGCGGCAACGTCGATCTCGGATTTTCCTGGAGGCAGAGGAGGGAGGTTGATAGGGTCGATATATGTGTTTCCGCTCAGCATCAGCTGCAGCTTGAACCACTCAACCTTCTGCACGCCAGGCTTGGGATAACCAGTAGGGGCGAGGGCATCGGCAATATCAGGCCCCCATCCTACTACCTTTTGGTATTGATCGTAATAAAGCACTGTTGGAATCTGTCGAGCACAGTCGTTAGCTGATGGCTTCTCTCGTCTTATTGATTTCCATGCTGACATACCTTTTGCTTAGTGTAGGAACCAGCACCTGGCCATTCGGTGATGATATCTTCCTTGGCCTCGTTGTTGGTCGCGAAAGCAAAAGCGACACCTGAGAATGTGGTACCCTGTTGATTGCTCGTTAGCCACAGAGTTTGCTGTGTTAATCGCTGATCGAATGCCTACAAAATCAATGCCGACAATGAGCTGAGCTTTGCTCTTGCTGGCACCCTCGACTTCGGCAGCAGGTCCTGGTCGTTGGAATTGCTGATTCATAGGACCACCTGGGGGGCCAGGAGGAGGATATCCTTGGGGAGGAGGAGGTTGTTGTCCGAAACCAGGAGGGCCTCCCATCGGAGGAGGTCCTTGACCCATGGGAGCCATACCGGGGGGGTAGCCCATGGGGGCTCCGGTGTTGATCGGGGGAGGACCGCCGACCATTTGGGTAGGAGGAGTGCGGTTGGGCTGTTGAGTGAGAGGACTGGTACGACCAAGAGGAGCTTGGCCAGGAGGGAAGTTCGCGGTATAGCTGGGTGGGCGGTTGCCAGGGCCCGGGTGATTCATCGGAAGACTCGTCGTAGAAGACGAAGGAGGGATTGATGGAGCGTTTAACTGCTGCTGCTGCTGCTGAGCAGGAGGCTGAGGTATTTGGCCTGGAGGAGGGGTTGGGCTCGGTGTCAGACCTTCCGAGGTCTGTATGCTTGCGGTGGACTTGCGTTTTCCGAAGCCAAGGCTCTTGAAGCGGGAGTTCATAGAACTCATATGGAAAAGAGGAAGAGGAGCGAAGGGGAGAAAAGGTTGAGGAGTAGGACCCAAGAGGTCAAAAGAGGTAGAGGCACAGAAGCACAGGCACAGAGGGCGGCGAGCGAGGCGCCGCAGCAGGACGGGGGCAGGATGGGCAGGACGAGGGGGAGGCGGATTGGGATTGGGCGTAAGAGG
>JABCJY010002012.1:0-13677 GCA_013184415.1 Fusarium concolor | reverse complement strand
TAATAATATAAATTACCAATAATTCAAAGACGCTTTTAATAAAGACACTGGTTAAGCCTTAAAAAGATTATAGGCGCGGTGTATTTTTACTACACCCTACAGCTTATTTAGTTACTAGATAAATAAATAACTATTCTTTATGCTCAACTTCTACGATTCCTTGCCTTTCCTTACTATCCATTTGTCCCACAAAATTATCCGTATCAGCTTGTTGAAGATCAGTAACATAGCGCTTGAACTTCCACGCAGAAATCCTCTTTTCGAAGAGCTCGTCAAGCTGTTCCAGGCTGCGGCCCTTGGTTTCTGGAACAAAGAAGAACGTAAATACAGCCAAGATGAGGTTGCTTCCTGCCCAGATGTAGCAATACTTGGGACCCCAGTTAAGAGCCTCGGGGTTGATAAAGTAAGGCGAGCAGTAGGCGCTCAACCATGAAACCAGAAAGCCGGCACCTTGCGAGAAGCCCACTGTCTGTGCTCGCAGACGTTGAGATGGTATCTCTGTCTGGAGAGCCCAAAGCACAGGACCTTGACCTACGCCATATACCCAAGTGAATATGATGCTCAACCCAACGAGTACCTTTCCTGCAGTGGGAGATCCCACAGGAGATACAGTGTAGGCGACTGCCATCCCCAGCATCGCAGCTGAGTTGAACAGTGAAGTACCGATCAAGAGATGTCGGCGATCGAAGAACCGCACAGCAGGGAAGGACATCATGTTTCCTGTGAGGGCAATGGCCAGAGATACAGTCACCCACTTGAAAGGGTCGCCAATACGTGCCTGAACAAAGAAGAAGACCGAAAAGGCTGCGATGAAGTAGATACCAGTTGTGGCTTGAGCAACAGCTGTTGCAATGCTGAGAAGAGTACGGCGCAGGTCCCTGCCTCGGAATGTATCGAGCAGCTGTGTGGTTGGCCGCATCTCGGTCTCTTCGAGCCAGGCATTCTTCATGATTGTAACGTCCTCTCGGATCCTGTCTTGGTCGGTGATGCCTCGTAGCTTGGTAATGGCAGCTTCGGCCTTTTCATCTTGGCCTTTTGAGATGTAATAACGGGGGGTCTCGGGAAGGAATATCAGGCCGACAGACATGATGACTGGAATGACAAACATGACTGCAAGAGGAATCTGGTACGACAAACGACTGGTCATGACTTGGGTGAAGTTATCAACGACAATGCCAATGAGTGAGCCGATGTTGATCTGTAAAACAACCAGGCCAATGGCTGCACCCCGAAGATAGGCTGGCGTCGACTCGCCGATGTAGATGGCTGAGAATGTACTATAAAAGCCATTGGAAAAACCAAGCATTACACGACTGAAGTAAAGAGCAGCGATGTGAGTGCTTCCAATTTGGATGGCGACCGAGATGATACCAAACAGCGAGGCAATCCAAAGACCGACGCGTGGGCTGATGAAACGACCGAAATTGAAGATGAGTATGCATGCTACAAGGGCACCAAGACTGATAAGACTCTGTAGAAGTGTTTGGACTTTAGTGCTGATATTGTAGCCGATCGGGTTTGTTGGCTATTTCACCAAGGCAGTGTTAGCATCTACTCGTTTGTGGATGTCAAGGATAGCTAGATTTGGAAAACAGGCGGATGGATGGCACTTACATCAGCGTAGCCAAAGACGATAAGGAAGCCAGGCATGGACTGGAATCCAGCAATAGCGGCAGAATCGTATCCATACTGGAACTGGGCTAGGGCGATGAAGAAGCAAATTGCAATCAATCGTTTCTCGTTCCATAAGAAATTGAGTTGGCCTTTGGTAAAAGGCGCTTTAAATTCCATGTTGATATAGTTTTGATGATAGGGAAAAACTCAGACGGGGACGAAATGGTGGTGATCAAGAATTTGCATGGGAAGTGGAGAGAAATGTGCAGCGATATATCCATTTTCGTTGGTCGCATGCCTTCTAGGCGCTGTCGCTCATCTTGCCCCGGATTTTACCTGGCGATCCGATCGTGAGATTGGTACCAACCTAAATTTCAGTACCCGAACGGTCATTCCTCAGCTATGGTGTCCGCTAGTGAGCTACCATTGTGCCGTCGGCGGTATGCATCCGACAGGGTCTCAAACAGCCAAAGCCTCCATGCCCATGACCTCCCCCTCTTTTAAGCTTGGCAGCCACTCCAATATAGCTAATATAGGGGTATAAGACGCTGTCAAGATACAATGGGCTGAGAAAGTACCTCCCTACATTCCTGATCTTGCCAGCTATACAGTTCATAGATTGTCTGTTCTCGACTTATAGCCTCGTTCAACAGCCTCCAAGTTAAACTATGGTAACTATGGACACTCAAGCTATCATGAAACAGCTGAAAGCCATGGAGGCTACTATTGAAAAGCTCCAAGGTGGGTATAGCCACGCAAGATGTTTGGGCACTACTAATTTCATGCTCCAATAGCAGAAGCTGATGTACGCAAGTTGCAAAACATCTATGGATATTACCTTGATAAATGTCTTTACAAAGAGGTATGTATGCGCGGTCCAGTCAAATGCATAATCAGGTAATCTAGACGCTAACACTCCAGGCAGGTGGTGGATCTCTTCTCGGACTCGCCAGATGCATATGTCCAATTCTTGAACGGCCGTTTCAAAGGCAAAAGTTCCATTCGTCGGCTCTTCATTGATCGGTGGTCAAACCACTTCGTCGGTGGACGCAATGGTCCCATACACGGATGGCTTTTGGACCATTTTATCGGTCAAGACGTGGTAGACTTCCAGCCTGGAACAAACACGGCCAAATACCGTGGAAGAACTCTCATGAGCGCTGGAACTCACAAGTCTCTATCCCCAGAATACCCCGGCGGTCAGCGGCAATGGTGGGAGGGTGGCGTTTACGAGAACGAGTACATTAGAGAAGGTGGTGTCTGGAAGATCTTCCGTTTGAGGTACCATCCATTTTGGCACGGGGGCTTTGAGCAGGGATGGAAGAACTCTGATCACTTTGTTCCACTCTTTACTGAAGTCTATCCTGCGAATAAGCTTGGACCTGATGAATTGTGGGAGGGGGCAGACCTGTGGCCTGATACGCGTGTTGTACCGTTTCATTACAGCCATCCTGTTACGGGGAAGAAGGTGGCCGAGGAGGATTTGCAGGCGCCCAAGTGGCAAGAGCCAGCAAGTAGCGCGCCGCCGGCGAGGGTTATCAATGACTGGACTGTTTGATTGTTAGTTTACAGGCAATAGATGCATGAGAGTTTCCCCTTGGGAAAACTACTTAGTACGCTATATGCTAAGTCTTAACTGAAGTCATCGTCTTCCAAATTATCCCCGCTATATCCAGGACTGCATATATTGATATGCCATGGGGGACCCTTGCTTTACCAGGAAGGTCTTGCAGGGAGAATCACAGTTGATAGTCATTTTGGCATATCCCTTCGGGTATTCGGCCGCCGTAGCATCCTGAGGAAACCACAGTAACGCAATGAAGGCTATTTCAGTTCGTAGAGGAGATAATAGTGACGTATACGGACGCAAAAGACTCAGAGCTCAGAGGGTTAGTTCCGAAATTAAGCAGGTGATTGAAGACTAGGGTCTCAGCGCCAGAGTCGTCGGAGGAATAATTCCGAAATATGATAAACAAGCGCATCATATCACAAAATCGGGTGCATATGGCGGGGAAACGTTGACCTGGAGCGCCACAAGCATCTTGATCGGTTAAGCTATGCCGAACGATAACATACGTCGGCTAACGTTCCCTCACTTCTCGTTCATCCAGAAGCTCTCGACTTTATTAGCGTGACACGTTAATATGAAACTGCATCAAATCACATAAGCCCAGTCTCTACCGCGAACTGGAAATATCTATCAAAGTTCAACCACCAACAGACTTGAAAATGAAATCATCCTCGATATATTTTTCGCTGGCAATTTCCCTCATTGCTGCATGGCTTCTTCGTGGTATTATCCATCTCCTTTTCGCCCCTCTGAGACATGTTCCCGGTCCATTATTTGCAAGATATACAAGGCTTTGGCTTTTGAAGGAGGTTTATTTTGGGACATATCCCAGGACTAGTATTGAGCTACATCGAAAACATGGTTGGTATCTTTTTATAAACTGAAGGACAGCAACATCTTACAGAATAATTGATAGGACCAATTGTGCGCATAGCTCCTCATGAGTACAGCATCGACAATCCTGCAGCCGCCAAGAAAATCTACGGAAGCGGCGAAGGCTTCACAAAGGTTTGCCACAAAGCCATCTCATGATATGACTGACATGTTCTAGTCTTCGTGGTACTACGCTAGCAGTAACCCTCTTAGTCCACTTCCTAACATCTTCGCTGAGCCTAATCCCCATATACACGCCCAGGAAAGACGAAAGGTTGCTGCAGCTTACTCTATGACCAACTTGGTTAAGCTAGAACCATTTCTCGACGAATGCTCTGCTGTTCTGCTGAATCGATTGGAAGAGTTTGCTTGGTCTGGTTCATCCATCGAGATATCACACTGGATGCAATGCTATGCCTTTGAGGTCATTGGTATGATGACGGTAAGAGAGAGAAATATGAGATGACAGATTGTGCCAGCCTAAACAGATACTAGTTTGGAAAACGGTTCGGGTTTTTGGACGCTGGCGAAGACCCCCAAGGGATCATGTCGTCAATCAGCCAATACCTGATCTACTGCGCCAATGTTGGTGTATTCCCAGAGTGGCACAAGACTTTATTCCGTTGGCAAATGCAATCCAAAGGTGTATCAGGGTTGACACATATTCGGGAGTTTGCTAATGTCCAGCTTGAGAAAAAGCGCCAGAGGGTCAAGGAAGGTGACTTCAACGGAGCAGAAGACTTCATTACCAAGTTTCTGCGCATCCAAGCTCGAGAACCAGGAAAGATAAGTGACAGAGACATCAGAGCCGTATGCACAGCGAATATCGGAGCGGGGTCGGATACAACTTCTATTAGCTTGAGCTCCATTCTCTTCAATTTGATCAAACACCCAAAAGCTCTTGAACGATTGCGCGCAGAGATTAGAGCACACGAGTCAACAGGCACAATATCAGATCCAATCAAGTTCAACGAGGCAGCTCAGCTTCCTTATTTACAAGCAGTCCTGAAGGAAGGTCTACGAATTCACCCTGCAACAGGGCTCAGTCTCGGACGAGCTGTTCCATCGGATGGAGCTACTTTAGCAGGGCAGTACTTCCCTCCAGGGGTATGTGTGCTATTCGATTCCAGGTTTATGATTTTTACTGATAAGTGCAGACTGTGGTTGGCGTAAATGCTTGGGTGGCACACAATAATACCAAAGTCTTTGGTCACGATGCCGACATGTTCCGACCTGAACGGTGGTTGGACCATCCTGAACTAGTCAAAGAACGTGAATCCTATCTCATGACGGTAAGTAGCCAGGCCCACCTGCAGCTATTCACTTATCTAACTTTGTTATTTAACAGTTTGGTCAAGGTTCACGGACATGTCTAGGAAAGAACATCAGCCTTATGGAGCTTTCAAAAGCTATTCCCCAGATGGTCCGCCACTTCGATTTTATTCCCAACACTCTATCTGGTCAGGCTGAGTATAGGACAGAAAATGCCTGGTTTGTGAAAATTAGAGATTTCAACTGTAAGGTCCGCAAGCGCAATACTGCAGAGACCATCTAATAAGAGTAGATATTATGAATACTATAAGTTGTAAGATACAGTTCCGCTTTTATTATGGTTCGAAAGGGTAAATAGAAGAGATATCCATAAGGCTGTCGAGAAAGTCATTGTCGATAACGATATCAGCCATCTCAAGCTCATTTAACCATGAGCTGGCAAGTTGATCACCGCTGCAATTTACGGAGCCCCTATGAAGACGTTAGCAAAGCCTATATGCATTTTATTAAGAAGATGTTAGTACTTACTCTCTCACCAGCTCGTGTCCCTGTCGAGAATGATGTGGAATTCCCGAGTGTTGCAGCGACCCTGCAACCTCGTGTTCAATTCCATCAGCCAGCCCGCATTGTTGCAGCTGGAACAATGTCTCCGGGATAAGATGCTTTGGATACCCGGACACACTAATCGCGATCAGTATTCGAAGACAATGCTTTACACTGGCTTGATAACTATCCATGTGATGTAGCCCACAAGCAGCAACCATGACTTGGATGGCTTGAAGAGTGAAGAGAAAATCAGCCATGACCAAGCTGGACGCCACTTTATGCAACACCATACTCTCGAGGATCTCAAACGACGATTCAGCGGCGGATACACAGGTTTTGGTCAGAGAGGTGAATATTGGCTGTTTAGCTGTATCGATAACTTCAATGCCGTGCAACAGGTTACATAGAAGGAATGGCTTTGTGACGAGCATCACGGTACTCCAGTATCGAAGGTGTAATAGCGAGATCGACCGACGGTATGACATATGAATTGAAGCTGAGAGGCGGAGGTGTAGCGGTACTCGATCTAGCCAGACTTTCAGAGCGGACATAGCATTGGTGAAGTGAGACTGTGATAGTTTCTGACCACCATGCACGGGCCCATCATAGAGAGTTTGGCGGATATTTTGGGTAAGTTGAGCCAGAGAGATACACTGTTCGAGAAGCCCATTAGGTGTATGAGACCCTGGGCTTACCACCTAGGTAGTGTTAATGAGTATGTAAGCATTCAGCGAACACATGAGCACTTACAAATTCGGATGGAAGAGGTGGCTCCCACGCAACGGCATTTGGAGAGCTAGTCACACTTGGTTTACCAAAGGCAAGAGAGACATCTTGATCAACAAGATACAGAGTCCACCAAAGACGACGTGCATGTGCTTGGCTCACCATGCCGCTTCTGCTAGAGTATTTATCTAGATGGAGACCGAGAGAGAAGGCAATGCGGGAAGCAAGGCCAATATGAATGTAGGCGGAGTTGGTGAATCCGTTTGACTGAAAAGCCAAAGACTAAAGACTAATAGTCAGCTAAGAATCTGCAAATACCAGCAAAGCAATGGGTTTATACTAACCAAGACTATCAAGGCCCGTATACTATCCAAGTCAGCCTCATCACAAACCCCCGGCACCAGACTTTTGGCCCTCTCTAACGATTTATGGGCCTGGTGCCCGTTGAAAAGTCCATTAGGCGAAGTCTCACAGCACAACGCCACAATACTATGAAGGGAACAAAGCCACGAGGCAGTCGACTGCTCCGAGTTTCCAGCAAACGTGGATTCAAGCCGAGTGTAAAATGATTCAGAAGAGTATATCCAATACAAACAGTGAACCTGCTCAAAGAAGCGAGCGGCACAGACTGAAATGAGGTCTTGCGATGGAAACTCACATCGGCTCCCTGGTGATGAGGAAGATTGTGTTGACGGAGACTTGATCGATGGTGGAGTGACTTTGATCATGCCGGGGATTTTGTCTTTGTCTTTGTCATTGTCTTTGCTTTTTGTCCCAACGCCTATTCTTAACATCCACGACCTTACGGCGCTGTTAAAACTGGCGCCTGATTCCGCTCCCATGTACCCTGTGTATGTCAGAACCGAGAAGGGCGATGGGTGCCAGGGGACGGGCTCACGATATTCACCATGTGCGTCAGCCAACAAGCAGCCCAACTCGTGATGAAGGTTCACAATTTCTGGCAGCCAAATCGCGCCTTCTGTTTCAGAGACAGGATCCAAATCAGGTTGTCTTGGTGTCCCATCATCTAAATGTTCGCCATCGCAAGATTTAACTTGATCGGACACTGAATGTTCCACCGCAAAGTCTGTAGGTATAGAATCTGTTTGACTCTGTGATGCCGCGTTCTTCTGCTCAGATACTAGTCGTCGCAGATTTGGTATCGTCAAGTCCTCATCTGGGAAACATTGAGAGCATAGCCGTTGAAGAAGACGATATTCTTCCTCCGAGACAAAGTAAAATGGCTTCTGGCGCCGTTTCTCCATATTAACGGAGCAGACTTCATCGATACTGCGGCAGTAGTCACAAGGGCCATCGACGTCTACGGAAGGTCAGTCTCTTGCATATGTTTGACAGGCACATGAAGATAACGTACCGGGTTTGTTGCACTTGGAACCCAATGAATTAGCAAAGGACATGTCAAATCGACTTCTGGCGTCAGGTGAATAAGTACCTTTGTTTTTCGAGATTTGCAGCGGTCGCAGCTGATAGTTGTCCTAGCCACGCGTGATTTCTTCACGACCTTGTTGTTTCTGCTTGACATTTTCTTTTGTCCATGTCAGTGATCACTGGATGATGGGAATTATTCGTTTCTTGCCTTCGTAGCCAGAGTTTGGTCCAGAGGAAGATGAGAATCGGCACGGGTACGCCTGTTTCCCCGCTACCCCAGACTTTAGGCTCGTGTCTTTTGTGGGGGTTGAAGTTGCATTCATCGAAGTGATATCCCCTCATTAGGTCAGTCATGACTGGATGCTCATCTCAGTCTTAGCTGTCATACTGTACGGACGTGGAACTACCCCGCATCACATCCTTACATAACATATCCTTGCGAAGCCGAATTATGATTCACTATCAACGCCACTGAAAACCTGGATATGGATGGATGGTTGAGACGCACGCGGGGAGGACTCAGCTCGGCAAGAAAAAGCGGCAGTTAGCCTACTTCCTCATCTAGCTGCTCTGTACACCCAGTTGCCATAGCCACAACGTTTGACTAAGTAATGGTAGCTTTTCCGATTTACTGGCTATGCATGTAATTCAATCACAGCTCTTCCAGCCAAGCTACCACTTTGCATCTCTTCAAAAATCTTTGTCAAATCTTCCAACGGCCTCGTCTCGTGATGCACCGTAATGATTCCCCTGGCAGCCAGGTTCAGCACATCAATTGCATCCTGTCGATTCCCCAAAATCGACCCAACAATCTTCAGCTGCTTTTGGACGATCGGGACAGGCATCGCACTTGCAATCGCCATGGGCTTACCTCCTGGCATTCCAACACCTACTAACGTGCCACCAGGTCTCAACACCTCTAGACCTTGGGAATAAGCTGCATTGCTAGATGCGCAGACAATTACAGCGTTGGCCCCAAGACCATCTGCCCGCTTCTTGACCTGTGAGATTAATTCCTCACCAGGCGTAGCTGCATCGATGAACTCCTCAGCACCACTGCCTTTGACAACGTCCTCTTTGCTCGCTTGATCAATCCCAACAACCCTGTACCCGAATGCTTTTGCGGCTAGCTGTGTGACAAGATGTCCCAAACCCCCTCCTGCACCTGAAACCACAACCCAATCGCCCGGTTTGCCATTGACTTTGCGCAATGCCGCGTAGGAGGTCAGTCCTGCACAAAGCATTGGCGCGGCTACTTCAGAGCTTACGCCTTCAGGAATGGGCGTTAAATAACGTGCAGGCACTGTGAGATATTGCTGGAACGTTCCCGGCCCAAAAAGACCAGATACAGATTGTTTGGCACAGAGGCCATCTTCCCCGGCGATGCAGTATACTTGAAGCCATATTAGTTGGTTGGCGGTATAAAGTTGGATATGATAACTTACCACAACTACCGCAAATGTCCCTAAGCCATTTAACTCCAACCCTGTCTCCCAGTAAAAAGCCGTGGATTTCTGCTCCAGGTCCTATCTGAACAACCGTGCCTACACCTTCGTGGCCGCCAACTTGCGCTGTGCCAATACGTTAGTCAACAAATGTGAACCACTTCAGGATGGCACTTACCTTCTGGTAGAGAAACTGGAAATCCCCATGAATTTTTCATAATGGAGAGGTCTGAGTGGCAGACTCCAGAATGAGATCTGTGTTTGTCAACTCATTGCTCAAGTCAGGTGGTAGTGGAGCGTACAGTTTTACTAAGACCTCTCCTGCCGACGGGATTGGAGTTGCAACTTCTATGATCTTGGTGCTTATTTCACCGATCTTGTCATAGATAGCAGCCCGGTGGCAAGATGGAGGGTTATTAAGGATTTCCATGGCTGGTTAATACTAGGGAGCTGACTGGGAGGAGACACAAGATTTAGAAATAATCAGATTAGAATAGTTGTTGTGCGAGCCATGGTTTCTTTTTCTGATGTCTATGTGTGAGCCAGGGTTGAGTACAAATAGAAAATAGCATTGGCTCCAAGACTATTACCAGCTTGTGAACACTGGAATTCGGGACCACTTCCGATAAACTCGGAGACTGTCTTCCAGGTCGGAACTATACTAGCGATACCCCTCCATGTCCAACGCCTCAGCATTTCAGCGGTAGTCTAAAAAGCTTGATAGCATTTCCTCTCGCAATGCTGTCTTTGGTCATTTCATCCAAGTCCACAGTTCGCCACCACGCTTGCGCCTCTTCAATCTCTTCATATGGTGTGTCTGTTCAGGTCAGTTAAATGGATATTACGTAGTGCTCGGAAAAGGATACCTATAGAGAATAAGCATCTATCGGGCCCAATAGTCTCGATGCACAGCTTCAAACCAGCCGTGAAAAAGTTTCCTGAAGTTGTAATGTAGACATTATGCTTGAAGTAATAATTGTAGTCTTCCCTTGAAGGTCGAGTGGCCTTTTTGCTGGGTTTGTTATACCAGTGGCTTGATCTCCATAGATTCAGAGGTATGCTGTTCCAGTGTAGGTCAGTAATGATAATGATTCATCAAATGGTTGACATCGTACTTCTCTCCCAGATGTCCAGCTACGATCTTTACGCCTGGAAAGCGATCAAAAACTCCTATTTTACAAATCAGAATACCAGAAGTGCAGGTGAGACTCATGATAACGTACCAGAAGAACAAAGTGCATAGATATGATACGAAAGATCAAGGTGGAACTGAACAGCGGCGCCTTGGAGATGAGGTCGATCTCCATATAGGGTCCCAGGCTGAAGGTCTTTCTTTGAGAGATACCTTGGATGGAAATAGATGGGAACATCAAGTTCTTCCACCTTCTTCCAAAAAGCATGGAACTTTGCAGTATCAAAATACTCTCTTCCCGATCCCTGTGCTGTACTTTGATAGTCATTTACAAGGGCCCCAAAGAAGCCTAACTCTTTAACCGCCCTTTCGAGTTCTTTGGCAGCCTCTTGTGGATCGTGCATCGAAAGAGCTGCAAGGCCACCGAATCTTTCTGGTCGTTTTGAGACTTGCTCAGCCAGCCAGTCATTGGCTTCTCTTGCAGTCTTCGCAGCCAGTTGATGATCAATTATGCCCTGGCATCCTGGCGCAGTCAATGACAAGAGCATGTATTCAACACCTTCGGCGTCCATGGTCGCGAGACGCTTGTCATGAATGTCGAGGAGTCTTTGCGCATGGATTTGGAGTGCTTTATCATTATTATTGCCCGGGCTGAGAATTGAAAAGGTTTCTTCGAGAAGCCATACCGTGGATGGTGTGATTATGGCTTCTTCCACAGCAATAGTACCTCGAGCTGTCATTTTCTTTATCCGTGAGCGTAAAGTTCGATTGGATGATGGATTATCACAAGTTACCCAAGACACAAATAGCAAGTATGTCTCATCATAAATATGAGGCAACCGACAAGGCAATGCAATTCTTTTGAATGGCTAGTAGTTATACGACGTCCATTTGCCAGACGTACGTGCTATCTTTGTCATGGATCTTTGGGCCACGCAAAGCCGAAGGTGTTGCCGGGAAAACAAAGTGTAGGGGTCGTCATGAGGGGCCATCGGCGATATGCCTCCGATACATGTCGAAGGGACAACGACTGGCATGGCGCCATGAACACGACAGCTGGAAGGGTAAGAAGCAATACACAGAATATTCCAGTTATTCCTATTTATTTAATACATATGATCCCGAAACTGTCTTATATACTGTTAAGCGGTTCATTTTATTATCGTCAAGCACAATTCAGATCACAATGTCACACATTGATTCTCTTATCGATAACGGATATATCGATGGAAAAAGAGTTGGGGATGGAGTGAAATATCCTAATACAGGTACCTTCAGCGGCTTCAACAAGCCATTTCGCCTAGAAGGCGATATCTTTGATCTTGAAGTATCAGGGACAATTCCCCCAGAGATAAGTGGAACATTCTACCGAGTCCAACCAGATCACAGATTCCCACCTGTCTTTGCAGACGATATCCATTTCAATGGAGACGGGAACATAACCGCTATCCGCATCAAGGATGGCCATGCCGACTACAAGCAACGCTATGTCAGAACAGACAGATTCCTGGCCGAATCAAAGGCAAGGAGAAGTTTGTTTGGGAGATACCGAAATCCCTTCACGGATTCTGAGTTGGTCAAATCTGTAATCAGAACTTCAGCAAACACCAACATCACATTCTGGAGAGGAATGCTTCTAGCCTCGAAAGAAGATGGTCCTCCTTACGCCATGGACCCAGTGACACTGGAGACCATAGGTCGTTACGACTTTGAAGGTCAGATTCAATCACCAACCATGACTGCACATCCCAAATTTGATCCTGAGACGGGAGAAATGATCTGCTTTGCCTATGAAGCCGGAGGAAACGGAAACGACGGAAACTGTCAGATCGCCGTATGGACCATCGATGCAGCTGGCGTCAAGACACAGGAGGCTTGGTATGAAGCGCCTTTCTGTGGTATGATTCATGATTGTGGCATTACCAAGAACTATGTTGTTCTTCCCATGACTCCCCTGAAATGTAGCCCAGAGCGGCTTGAAAAGGGTGGCCATCATTGGGCCTGGGATCCAAAAGAGGACCAGTGGTATAGTGTTGTCCCACGTCGAGATGGAAAGCCCACGGATATTTTATGGTTTCGCTCAGACAACGGTGAGTTAATTTGATTTAGAGATAATTAAATCAAGTCCTTGCTGACACTATTACAGCATTCCATGGACACGTTGCAGGATGCTACGAAGATGATCAAGGAAACATTGTATTCGATCTCACCGTCGCAGATGGAAATGTCTTCTTCTTCTTCCCACCCGAAGATGAGCCAGCAGGCAATGTTGCAAAGCGAAACCGCTTAAATAGCCCGACCCAGCGCTGGATCTTCGACCCCAAAAGCCCATCAGGAACAAGGGTTCAGCCAAGCCAAATCTGGGACACGAGCGGCGAATTCTCCCGTATTGATGACCGATACGTAACCAAAAAGTACAATCACTTCTGGCAAGCCAAGATAGACGGATCTCGAGAGTACAACGCAGCTAAATGCGGGTCACCAGCTGGAGGACTCTTTAACTGCTTGGCCCACTACACATGGGAGCCAAGGACAGAAGATATCTTCTGGGCTGGTCCATGCGCTACTTTTCAAGAGCCATCATTCATTCCTAAAAAGGATGGCGCTGAAGGAGAAGGATGGCTGATTGCTTTACTGAACCATTTAGATGTTCTACGCAACGACGTGGTAATTTTCGATGCGAGGAATCTGTCTGCTGGTCCAGTGGCTACGATTCTTCTCCCCATGAAGCTGAAGCTTGGACTTCATGGAAACTTTGTAGATGAGGCCGATATTGAAGAGTGGCAGAGGAGAAGACAGGCTGATGGAGATGTTGGACCCGTGAAACCGGCTGAGAGGCCATTGCCCTGGCAGATGGAAGCCGAAGGCATTTCAGAGTCGGCGAGGAAATCGTGAGCTATATGTATGTATCGAAGGTAAGATTGAGCTTTTATGTAATGCAGATAATAAAATAGGTAATTAAGAAGTATTTAATTAAATAGAAATAATATAGGACAAGGGGTTTTTAATTAGTATATTTGTGAAGTTGGTATAACGTGGTTGATAAGCTTGCCGACCGGAAAGATATGCCGACCACTGCACTGTACAGCGAAAAATAGCTTACCCTATAG